>JACBWV010000227.1:1201093-1208729 GCA_013435795.1 Chlamydomonas sp. ICE-L | reverse complement strand
TATGTATTTTTACATTTCCAGGGGTAGGCCAATAGTCTAGGGACTTGCCCATACCGTAATAGGAAAAGGGTCTAAAAAGAAAAGGCACTGATGAACTGAACCCTAAACAATCGTTTAACCGACAGGGGCCCTAAGTTCGAGATACAGTGATAATTTAACTCTACAATATAATTAAATCAACATCTCAGGGTGTGGAACCCAGGCCGAGAGGAGAGGGTCTTAGTGGCACATGGATACATGACCATACACACGCACACATATATACACACGCACGCACACATGTATACACACACAGACATACCCCCCACCCCAACATATCTTAACACACCCCAGCACACCCCAACACATCCCAACACCCACAAACACCCAAACGAGCAAACACACACACTCTCTAACCAACCTGCCCTCCCTCCCTCCCCCTTGGCATAGGGTATGGAACCTGGCCTTAGGCCGAGAGGAGAAGGTCCTCTGGGGCCATGGAGGCAAGGTCCACAGTGTGGCCATCAGTGCCGATGGGCTGACCCTCGCATCGGGATCTGAGGACAAAACCATTAGGTGAGGAGGAGGGGGTGCGTGTGTTAAAAGAGGGAAGAGGGGGGAGGGGGTTGGGTGGAGGAGGAGAAGGGGTTGCGTGAGGGGTAGAGGTGCGCAAAAGTAACTTCTCGTGAGCAGTTTTACTGTACTTGCTTTCCATATAATTGTCACTTATGCTCGCTTCCCCTGTCACCCCTCACCCAACCGCCACACCTCCCACCCCCCCCCCCCCCACCCCCCCCCCCTCTTTCACGCATGTCTAGAACCATGCCGTCCAACTTGGGCGGAATGGTTCCTCAATCCCCTCCCCCCCCCCCCCCCCCCCCCCCCCCAAACACACAGCACACACACCAACAGCTCCGACCTTCCCTATCCTCTATTTTCACCCCCACCCCCTCTCTGATTCCATTATCCATGCCCACCAACCTCCCCCCCCCCCCCCCACACACACACCACCACACACACACCACCTTATGTTCCGCCCGCACCCCCTCCCCCCAACCCCCTCCTCTTGCCCCACCTCTTACCTATCCCCTCTCTACCCCCCCTTCCCCCACCCCACCCCCCCAACTCCACCATCCTACCTATCCCCCTCCCCCCTCGATGCAGGGTCTGAACCTACCTTAGGATTGGAGGAGTGGGGTCCACGAGCCATGGAGGCACCGTCAGAGTGTGGCCATCAAACGTTGATGGGCTAACCGATGGTGTCGTGATGTCATGACTGTACCATCACGTGAGGAAGAGGAGGATTGGGGGGGGGTGGGGGGGTATTTGTGTGTGTGTGTGTCTGTGGGGTGTGGGTGGGTATGTGTGGGTGTGTGGGTGGGGTGGGTGTGTGGGTGTGGGGGGGTATGTATGGTGTGGCTGGGTGGGTGGGAGATGGGGGTTCGGGGGGGGGGGGGGGGGGGGGGGGGGGGGGGGGGGGGGGGGGGGGTGATAGCGGTAAATGATTTATCGGCTTTTTATCAGCTTACCAGTTCTGATTATCGGCTATCGGACCGACACATTTTCAGGGCTGATAAACTGCATAATGGTTGAATGATATGCAGGGTGGAATTCCACGAATGGGAAAATTGGCTTATTGGCAATCAAATGTATGGGATCCATAAGTATCGTGGAAGTAGGCCGATCATTTGATTACATGTGCTCACTTATTGGTCCTGGCACAAGTAGGCCGATAATCAGATTATGTGTGCTCACTTATTGGTCCTGGCACAAGTAGGCCGATAATCAGATTATGTGTGCTCACTTATTGGTCATGTGGCACAAGTAGGAGGGCCGCTAATACTATTGGTTTGCCACTTATGGTCCTGGCACAAGTAGGCCGATAATCAATATGTGTGCTCACTTATTGGTCCTGGCACAAGTAGGCCGATAATCAGATTATGTGTGCTCACTTATTGGTCCTGGCACAAGTAGGCCGATAATCAGATTATGTGTGCTCACTTATTGGTCCTGGCACAAGTAGGCCGATAATCAGATTATGTGTGCTCACTTATTGGTCCTGGCACAAGTAGGCCGATAATCAGATTATGTGTGCTCACTTATTGGTCCTGGCGCAAGTAGGCCGATAATCAGATTATGTGTGCTCACTTATTGGTCCTGGCACAAGTAGGCCGATAATCAGATTATGTGTGCTCACTTATTGGTCCTGGCACAAGTAGGCCGATAATCAGAATATGTGTGCTCACTTATTTTTGGTCCGTGGCCAAGTAGGGCCGATTCAGATTATGTGTGCTCATTATTGGTCCTGGCAACAAGTAGGAGGCCGATAATCAGATAATGGGTGCTCCACTTATTTGGTCCTGGCACAAGTAGGGCTATAATCAGATTATGTTCTCCATTCTTGGTCCTCTGGGGCACAAGTAGGCGCCGATACTCAGATTATGTGTACTCACTTATTGGTCCTAGGCACAAGTAGGCCGAAATCAGATTATTGTGCTCACTTATTGTCCTGGCCAAGTAGGCGTGTGGACCGATAATCAGATTATGTGTTCTCCTTATGTTCCCTTTGCACAATTATGCTTCCGATAATCAGTTATTTGTTCTCACTTATTTTGTCCCTGGCACAAGTAGGCTTATCACCTACCCGCTGATTTGTTTTCCCTTTGCCCCTACAAACATGTTTATCGGTGTATCTACGAGTTGGCATATCAGTCGGCCGTTCCTGCTCCCTGGAATGATCACGTTTATCAGCTTATCGATTCATCAGCTTATCAGTGTTCAGCTTATCAGTCGGTCCTGCCCATTCCCCGGCACACACATGCTCATCGGATTATCGGCTATGTCAAGGGTTTTAGTGTTATAAGGGTTACAGGTGTGTGTTTTTTGTGTCATAAGGTTATAGTTTAGCTTTTAAGGTTTCTAGTTATGTATTTTCCAGGGTTTAAATTATAGGGGGTTATTGGGCGCAGCTCCCACGGGGGAGAGGAGGGGTGTGTGCCTGGTGGGGGGCAGTATATAATTTCTAATACGGGTATAGCATTGGGTGTGACAATTAGTAACCACTGCCAATCACCCCCCCCTCCGCCGCTCCTTTCCTCCTCCCTCCCCCCTCGTCCTCACTCCTCTCCTCCCCCCCCCCTCCCCCCCCCTTCCCATCCCCCCCCCTCATACTTTTCCCATCCCACCGACCCCCCGACGCACCCCCTCACCCCCCTCATCCCCCCCCACCCCCCGCCCCCCCCGTCCCTTGCCTCTTGATGCAAGTATGGAACACTTCTTGCCTCAGGTCGAAGTATAGGAATTTGAGACCTACATTGAGACAAGGCCATACAGACACACACACGTATATGCACACGCACGCACACGGTCTACACACAACAACACCTACCCAACCCACACCCCATGATAAAAATACACCACACACCACTCTCCAACCAACCTCCCTTCCCCCCACCCCCCCACTTGGCGTAGGGTATGGAACTTGGCCTCAGGCCTGGAGGAAAGGGTCCTCAAGGGTCATGGAGGCAGAGTCCTTGGTGTGGCCATCAGCGCAGATGGGCTGACCATAGTGTCGGGATCTGACGACAGGACCATAAGGTGAGGGGAAGTGTGTGCGTGAGGCAATCCAAAGTGATAAGGATGTATGCCCCCCCCCCCCCCCCCCCCCCCCCCCCCCCCCCCCCTCCCCCTCCCCCTCCCCCCCCCACCCATCCCAATCCCAATCCCCCCCTCCCCCCTCTGCCCCTCTCCTCTTTCCCCACCCCCTCCCCCCTCCCCCCCCCCACCCCCCCCCCCCCCCCCCCACCCCCGCCTCTTTCCCGCTCCCCTCCCATCTCCCCCCTCTTCTCCTCCCTCCCTTCCTCACCCACCCCACCCCAAATCCCCTCCTCCCCCCCCACTGTCCATCCATCCATCATCCCTCTCCACGGCGATCCCCCTACCCACATCCTCTCCCCCCCTCCATCTCCCCCTCTCCCTCCCTCCCCCCTTTCCGCCCTCCTTTTCTCCCCATACCACCTCCCCCCCCCCACTCAATCCATCCATCCTTCCACGCAATTCCCCCCTACCCACAGCCTCTGCCCCCTCCTCTCCCCTCTCCGCCCTCCCTTCTCCCCATACCACCTCCCTCCCCCCCCCACTCCATCCATCCTTCCAGCCAATCCTTCCCCCCACCCCCCACCGCCCTTTGACGCAGGGTATGGAACCTGGCCTCAGGCCGGGAGGAGATAATCCTGAAGGGTCATGAAGGCGAGGTTTTTTGTGTGGCCATCAGTGCCGATGGGCTGACCGTGGTGTCAGGTCTAGTGACAAAACCGGTAAGGTAAGGTGGAGGACAGAGGGTAGGGGGGGGGGGGGGGGGGGGGGGGTTGGGGGGGGGTATGTTGAGGGGAGAGATGTAAGGAGTGTGCATGTTTGTATATGTGTGTGTGCGTGGTTGTGTGTGTGTGTTGTTGGGGAGCGGTGTGTGTGTGTGTGTGGTGGTGGTGGTGGGGGCAAGGGGGGGCAGCACACAAAATGTGTGTTTGGGGGAGTTGATGTTTTTGAGGGGTTACCCACCCCCCCCCCCCCCCCCCCCCTCCCCTCCCCTCTCCACGCACACACACAGGGTATGTACCCCCCTCCCCCCACCCCCACCCCTCACACACACACACACACACGAACAGGGTATGGAGCCTACCCTCAGGCCGGGAGGAGAAGGTCCTGGAGGGTCATGGAGGCAGGATCAACAGTGTGGCCATTAGCCCTGATGGACTTACCATGGTGTCGGGGTCCAGTGACAAGACCATTAGGTGAGAAGGACGGGGGAAAGGGGGGAATAAAGAGACAACAGTATATACCGTGTACAGCCTGTTTCAGTGATACAATTGGTCTAGTGGTACACCAAGTCGCTTAAACGAAGCAAGGTTGGGGGTTTGATTCCCCCTACGGTCACCCTGAGCGTTGCAGGTCGTTGTCAACCGCGATTGTAGCTTGTCCAGTCGAGGTGGTTGACCGTTCTCTGCCTGCGTATGACGGGTTCCCTTAATACCACGTCCCACCAAACGTTATCATTACTTATACCATTTACTTATGAAAGCTCCATCTATACACGCTGTGGCGGTATGGGGGAGAGGGGCTGGGGCACACCCCCTTGGGTGGGGTGGAGTGGGGAGGATTCTATACTTTAAAAACTGACCATTAAGAAACTGACCTGTTGATCACGGCTTGTGTGCTTGGTCTGGTGTGAAACTTGAAGATAAAGCCGATGTGGTCCAGTTGCGGACTACGAAGTGTTCACTGGTCGGTGCCCGGTCATGGTAGGACAGTCCACACTCAGTGGAGATGGTTTATGCTGCATGAGGAGGGACTTGCGGCCTTCCTTGGATTTAGAGAGTAGGACCATGTCATCGGCATACACTAGAAAAATGATGTCCTGGTGAGGTGCATTCGGGTGGGGCAGGGTAAGGGTGGGCAGCAAATCGCTCATGTTGGTTGCGGGGCTAGCCGTGCTGCATGATGGGGCGGGGTGGGGTGGTGGGTGGTGTGGTGGTGGGGGGGGGAAGCGGTGCGTACAATGTGGTCCATGTGTGGTCCATGACAAATTATATGCAGCGTCGCAAGCGGCGCTACAAATGGCGGAGATTGTTCGCTACTGAGCATCAGGTGGCAACAGAGGCGAGTTAGTTACGAGACCGTTGGCTGACGTATCAGGCTTTGTCTCGGGGGGGGGGGGGGGGGGGGGGGGGGGGGGGGCTTGTCGGACGGTCGGACAAACAGACAAACGGACAATGGCAGGGGGAACTGGACAATGGGGTAACCCTGGGGGAAAATGTTGAATAACATTGAGGGCAAGGCTCAGCCCTGGTCACAAGTCACAATGTGGTGATTAGCTAGGAAGCTGTAAGAGGTGACCCCCTCACTGATTTTTTTTCAAATCTGAAAGTGGTTTTTTCATAGCTTTATGGTTTAAGGCCTCCTCTTGGGACAGCATTGTGGTGCTTTCTATAGCCTTTTATAGCTTTTGTAGCTTTTTAAAGCCATTTAGGCCATACAAAAAAAACTGTTTTTGTTTTACTTTTTTATAGCGATTCTTTCGCTGAAACAGGGTCAAAACTAGCGATCACTATATATAGCGGAAAGCAAAATCCCTGGACCCCTGTACCAAGACCCTCCTTTTGCAGCCTTTGTCGAAGTCCTCGACCAGGGCAGCCATGTTGACACCATCAAAGGTCGTCATATAATTAGGGATCGGCAATATGATATCATATGATAAGCACAGAGTCTCATACACCCTCGCGGTGTCAAGTAGACTTTAACATGTAATGTAATGTAATGTTATGTAATGTAATGTAATGTAATGTAATGATATCATGTGATGCCGGCGGTCTGACTAGGTAACTTTGGCCTGGGACATCATATCATATGATATTAAATCATATGATTTTTGTATGATCTCATATGATATCTACACTCGTCTTTGGTCAACATCATATGATTTGCCGTTCCCAACATATAATCCACAAAATTGGTGAACAGTGGGACTTGGCCAGCCTGTGAGGGTTTGCTCAGTCGCCTTGTTTTTTAAATGTGATCAAGGCAGCCGCGTGTGGGTGGGTGTGGTGGGGTGTGGTGGGTGTGGGTGTGTTGGGGTGTGGTGGTTGTGGGTGTGTTGGGGTGTGGTGGGTGTGGGTGTGTTGGGGTGTGGTGGGTGTGGGTGTGTTGGGGTGTGGTGGGTGTGGGTGTGTTGGGGTGTGGTAGGTGTGGGTGTGGTGGGTGTGGGTGTGTTGGGGTTTGCTGGAGGGAGGGGGGGGAGGTTTGGGTTGGTGAGTGAGAGGACAAAGGTGTGAATGTGGGTGGGGTGGGGGTGGAGGTTAGCACCGCCAACATGTGTAATGATGACGTCTGGTGGGGCGTGGCATTAAGGGAGCCCCTTCTTACGGCGGTAGGGCACAGGCTGCTACTTTACCTGGGCAAAGCTACCATGTTGGTTGACAGCAACCGCTAACACTAATGCGCACTCGTGGAGATTCGAACCTGGCACCTTTGTTGTACAAGGAGCCCAGCCATTGAGCCATTCATTAAACGGGGATAACAATATGTTTTGTTGTGGTTGTTCTTGTGGTTGTTGTTCCTCATCCCCCCCTTCCGTCTCATCCCATCCCTCCGTACCCCCCCCCCCCCCCCCCCCTCTCCCTTCCCCCCTCCCTTCCCCCCCCTCACCCCCCCCCACTTCCCACATTCCCCATCTTCCTTCCCCGCAATCCCCCCCCCCCCCCTCCCTTTTGACGCAGGGTATGGAACTTGGCCTCAGGCCTACAGGAGATGGTCATGGAGGGCCATGCATGCAGGATCAACACTGTGGCCTTCAGCACCGATGGGCTGACTCTAGCGTCAGGGTCGGATGACTGTACCATCAGGTAAGTGGGATTGTGTGTATGTGTGCGTTTGGGTGGGGGGGAGGTGTATGTGGGTGTGCTGGGGGTGGGTTGGGGTAAGGGGGAAACATTCTCACACTCACACACATACATGCATGCATGCATACACACATAAATACATGCATACACATATACAAAAACACGCATGCACATGCACACACTCACGCATAAACACGCACCCATCCACCCACCCACCCACTCACACACACATATACACACACACACTCATGACCAAACACACA
>JACBWV010000227.1:1151093-1196093 GCA_013435795.1 Chlamydomonas sp. ICE-L | reverse complement strand
ATAAAATGGGCAGAGAAAACAGACTGTTGATTTGGCCTGGAAAAATGTCGACTCTTAGACTGTTAATGTGTTATTCCTTGCTTCTCGTAGACAATGGGGCAGAGGCACGGTAGGTAATGACACAGTTGTTACACAGGGGTGAGATAAAGGCATTGGCGAACTTGCCGGAACTTAATAGAAATAGGAGCCGGCGGCCTCAGGGCAAGCCGGTGCTACAATCTAAGCGCCCTAGCTGCCTGATGGTATCAGCCTGCTAGCTGGCTACCGGTCCAGGTTCGCAGACCTGGCCGGGTGTTACCGTGTACAAGGGAAGTATGGTACAGCCTGAGAGGCGTACCATAACAGTTAACCGTAGACTTTCTATAGTCGAGTCGACACTTGATTCGTTACTACTACATACAGGTAATTGTATCATGACAAGGTGTCAGGAACTGCTAGGCTAGGGGAGCTATGAGGACATCTGTCCACAGAATACCCTGTATAGACTGTTAAGCGGACTGTTGTTGTTTAGCGGTTGATGTTATAGTTTATGGTAACACATACCAAACAATAACTGTAAGATTGAGACTCGATAGTGTTTAAAAAAGAGTGCTAATATACCGGTATATATATATATATACATACATACATACCCGTAAGACGAAGTCAGGGTCTACAGGGCAGGGCAGGGCCTGCCGGGGAAACCCGACAGGTAGCACTAGCTAGCACACGGCTCGTGGCTTGGCCTTGTAGTCACCCAGGCCGGCCACGCAGCTCCTTGTAACATACCATGCTACAGCTACATGCTGTAGCATAACAATACCTGGTGAGATGAAAAGGATTCCAAGAAGACAAAAAAATGGAAGGCCTTTCCCGGAGAGACGGTAAAGAGGCAGAGATTGAACACAATTACAGCCATGGAAAGGCACAAGGACTCAAGAGCAGGGTACTACATTTTGTCAAATTGGTCAACGCTTAAACGCACAAACGTCAAATTTGTCAGCGCTTTGTAGTGCAAAAAGTGCAAAACTGCGCGCTGCGTCCACCGGGGGTTATAAAAACTGAACGAAATGCGCAGTGAGGCTCAAAAAGGCAGCGTGTAAAAGCGCTGCCGCACGCGCTTTGTAGTACCCTGCTCAAGAGTGTAGGTCAATTGCAAGCCTGGACTTAAGTGGGAGGGATGTAAAAACTACGAAGCACAATTGGGAGACGAAGAAGTGATGGGTGTGAAGGGATGTCAGAATTCATCAAATTGTTACACTCAATTTGTTGCTAATTTATAGATTTCCAACAAAAATCCCATCCCCGCTCATAGTACCGGTAATTCTCAGAATATCAATTGATAATCCTCACCTGAAGCTTTCCGGAGTTATTGTGCAGCGCACAGTGACAAAGGGAAGTATCAAGAGAATCTGATCGTTACAGTTAGATAAAGCATTCAAGCAATGCGCAAGGAGGAAGTACTGAGATAGCACGGTACCTCAGGGTACCGGCATCAGAGTCCGTGCCATAGCTAGCAGCGGCACTGCAGTACAGTGCTACAGGGCGGGAGACCTGTGCACTCTAAGTCACTCTAGGTGAACCGGGAAAACCCGGTGAATAACATCACCTGATCTTCGTAATAATAATCATAAATCCTTAGAATAATCCACTGTTAGACTGGTGACTACTGCTAGCTCCGGCTTACGCAGTGGTGTCCTTAACTTCACGTCCTGAGAGTGGCGCATTACTCGGATGTAACAATTTCAATTTCAATTTCCTCTGTTAGACACCATCAAACATATCTCTTTATATTCAACATGATATTATACTTCATGAACACGACATGCAACAAAACAGGACAGGCTTATCGGCGTCACTTCTAGTGGTGGCCTTGTGGGTCAAACTAGCTTTTTTGTTTGTATGTGTGACCTGCGGCTCATCGCGTTGTCCATCTGTCGTCTTCACACTCACTGCAACAGCACAGCCCGGCCGACCGTATGAGACTTCAGATAGGTTTCGGAGCGGCTCCGGCAGCTGAAGAAAAAAGCTGAAATGTGTCAAAAGGACAAGCTCGCAAGCTCGGAGGAAAGGAGGAGGCAGGCCATCTGACGTGACATCTGATGTTGCTGACGTGGTTGTTTTATTTTTGAGGGGTAACGGAGATATTGTTGAGGGGTACCCGAGATATAATAATCTTCTTCCTATGTCAATTCATCTTCCTTCGTCTTCCTATATCTTTCCCGCAGGTAGAATATTGGTTTCCTATCATGGGTCTCCTAACCCTCCTACCCCTGTTCCCTAAAATTAATTTATATCAATTTCTGCAGGCGGGAAATTATTGTTAAGCAATCCGTTCGGGCAATTTTTGCAGGCAGGAAGTTGTTGCAGACTCAGCTGTGCCAACAGCAAATCATTTTCAATGTCGTTCCTCGTTCTTTCTGTTCTATGCTTTATCCATGGATCCGCGCTTATCGAGACCCTTTTAGGCTTCTGGCTGTGGGAAAGGTGAGCTTAGCGATTTAATTTTTACTTGGCTAGCAGACGAATTGGCTCTTCCCTGGCCTCGTTCGGGTTCGTCTCCATAACCCATACGTCCTGGGTGGCTGGGTCCGAATCCTGGTGGGATGGTCGTCCTCTCTCGTTTATGTTCTAGATACACAGGACAGGAGGGAAACGACAAATGAAAACGCCGCGTCCACAGTCCGCGCGGAATTCATACGTATAGTGCGCGCAACCTTGAGATACGTATGCGAAAAGTGCCCTTAGAGGTAATCCGCCCCCGACGGGAATCGAACACGAGTCGGTAAGATTTCAGGCCAGTCAGATTAACCGGCAATTTTGACCGGCGTTCTTGGGGAAATGTGAAGATTTGAAGATGTGACGATGTGAAAACAATAGCACGATTTCGCGTATGTATCGCATAGGTCTGTCCCCTTAGATAGGGGGCCGACCAATGGGCTGAAACTAATGTAATAATAAGGGCGTCTGGATGCTCGTCCCGAATGAAATTACCAGAGTTATGAATTGAATATATTTTAATTGATTTCGATTTAATGTTGAGTTTTGTAATTCACTTTAATTTGAATTTCAATGACGCAAGTTGAATGCAATGAATTTTATTGGATGTAATTGAATTGCATTGAATCGATGGATGTTGTAGCATTGTTGACTACAAAGTAAAGAAACAGGGAAATTTTGCAGGGTTTCAGGTTTGTAAGCAAAATTGAACGTGTATGTACTGTTATGCAATGCGCATACACAGACAATCACATACACACACACACTCGCATACTCTAACACACAATCACATAAACACACTCCCACATAAACACATACTAGCACACGCGGTAACATTCACATGCATACTCACACACTCACTCACATACACACACACTCACATACTGACACACACAATCACAGGCACAACCTATCATACATATTAGAAAACACGACAACATTCACATGCATACTCACACTCTCACTCACATACACAAACACTCACATACTGACACACACAATCACAGGCACACCCTATCATACATATTAGAAAACGCGATAACATTCACATGCATACGCACACACACACACTCACATACACACACACACACACAATTGCATACTCGCACACACAATCACACGCACACACACACTCACCCACATAAACACATATTAGCACACTGGATTACATTGACATACGTACGCACACACACTCTCACATTAACACATAGTAAGACGCGCGATAACATTCACTCATTTACACACTAACATTAACACATATTAGCACAAACATAGACACGGTTCTTTGCCCATGATGTACGATACCAAAGCACTAGCTGGACAGTCAAACATCATTCAATACAAGCAGCAATTCAGATTTATCAGGTTAATTATTTACAAATTCTTATCCTGCCGTTAGGAGGAGGATAGCTGAAGTCACTGACCTTTATCTAGTCTAAGCATACCCCAGAAAGTTCTATGTTTCATGACATATGGTTCCAAAGTACCAGCTATACAATCAAGAATCACTCAATACAAGAAGCGATTCAGATTAATGAATTCAATAAATACCAAATAATTAATGTGCGCTGTGTTGAGGACGAAGGTTAGCTGAGGTCACTAACCTCCATATGGTCTAAGCATACCTCAGAAGGTTCTTTGTCTAATTACGTATGGTAACAAAGCATCAACTAGACAGTAAAAAATAACTCAATACACGCAGCAATAATACAGCTTTAGCTGTCGAATTATTTACAAATACTTATCCTGCTGTGAGTTGGAGCCTAGGAGGATAGCTGAGGTCACTGTCCACCCTATGATCTTAGTTTAACCCAGACTTTCTTGGTTGGATGGTGTACAATACCGAGAACCAGAAAGGCATGGATTGTTACATGTTTCGCTTAGCATTCAGTTGAGTTATATTTATTTGTGTGCTATTGATTGAATTGGCCTTTGTTTGACTATAAGGCTGTTGGACTCGGTAGAGAGATAATGCTCAGAACATGGGGCAGCGTTCTAAAAACCCCATCAAAACGTTGACACAGGAAACGAGCATATTTTCATATGAAGGGTACTGTGAATACTGGGCACGTATGAAAGAAATAAAACATAACGTGTTTTTAGGAAGCTGTGCGTAGGAGGTCCTCGGACAACACTAGCGGGGGGAGAAGGCTATGGGGGGCGGTAATATATGGCTGAGGGGGGCGGAAGTAGGCAATGGAGATGGTTGGAAGACCCCCTGGGATGTTGTGGAGTGGGCTTATCTATCTTGGGTCAACACCTGCCTGCCTATGACAATGCAATGGAATGGAATGTCATCTCGAATGCACGCAGCAGGGCGGGTTCGGATGCAAGTGAGTCAACACCAGAGACAACACCCACCCGAATGGGAGCGAAGGGAAGTTTGCGTGGCTTCTGGGGCCCCCCGCGGGGGTTGCCAAGCTCAATCTCAAGCCCACCAAAGCCCACCGACCCAAGCCCACCGACCCAAGCCAGCACCGGGGGTGCCAAGCCAGGCTGGAGGTTGGCGTGGCGTGGCGTGGCGTGGGCTAGAAGTCAACGGAATACGGCGATTGTCCGCGTTGCTTGCGACTCGTTTATAATTGACTCGTTTATATATATATGACTCGTTTATAATTGACTCGTTTATATATATATATATATATATATATATATATATATATATA
The DNA here is from genome assembly GCA_013435795.1 of Chlamydomonas sp. ICE-L. NCBI lineage: Eukaryota > Viridiplantae > Chlorophyta > Chlorophyceae > Chlamydomonadales > Chlamydomonadaceae > Chlamydomonas > Chlamydomonas sp. ICE-L. Next base: position 1,190,949 of record JACBWV010000227.1, on the reverse strand, counting down.
AAGAAACCATGGTCGTGGTCGTGGTGGTCGCGGTGGTCGTGGTGGTCGCGGTGGTCGTGGTGGTGTCATCATCGCGTGCCCACGTGCCATGGGCGTGCGAAGTGTAACCGACTTGCAACCGACTTTTCGTTCACCCAACTAGCAACTCCCCGCCTAGCGGAATTTTCAAATACCAAAACTGCAGATTCGCTAAGCTAAGCGCGCGCGCTCATAGCATGTCCACAACTGCCTCCGATACTATGACGGCAAGACATTTAGAATCAGAAGATCCTCTCCTCGGAGGTCACCAGCCGACCCTCATATGGCATGGCATGGCGCTCGGAATAATAGCTTTCAGTTCTTCACGGATAATGCAACCATGATGCATGGTAACGGTCCTAATGGGCAGGAGGGCCCGCAACACCGCCAGCCAGCGCTCAAAGCGCGCTTGCCAGAGCAAGGAAGAGAGGGAAATAGCCAACAAGCGTCGACGTGATGCCCGCGCTGGCTGGCGCTCCGTTATGCTGGTAATCTCGCAAGGAGTCAGGAACGAGCTACCGACCGTGCCTGAGGAGGAACACGAAGCTGGTAACCAATCCAGGCGCCAAGACTATGCTGCCCAGTCTGAGGAGTTATGCCAGGATCATAATCAAGCCAGACCTTCATATCGTGATGCTTTTTTTCTCCGTCTGCGAGCGTTGCCACCATTCATCTCACGCATGCGCAATTTTACCATGCCATCACATCACATTCGTAGTGATTGGCATCCAGTTGCGATAAATTACCATACCTTTGTTCAGATCGCCATGGCCATTCCGTCCCCCTGGACACTCTCGCGCTTGCCACGATCATCCCATCTTTGCAAGCTCTTTTCGTTGTATAGAATATGAAGTACGTTGCTGCGATTTTTGCTGTCCTGAGTTGACCGAGTCTCGACTGGGGCACTGTACGAGAAGACGAAGCTGCAGGTTTGTAGCCATGCAATTGCACCGGTCCGGTGTTCTCGGGGCGATCGGAATCTGAGCGCTCGCAATGTTGGTAGGTCCGAAGCACAGCGGGTCCCTCTTTCTGCGCGATTGAATCCCACAGGGTGAAGTGAAGGGTACGAGGTAGGGAGAAGAAGATTGTGTGTGCGGGTTGGTGGTTGGGGGAAGGGAGGGTGGTGGGGGGTAAGGTGAGAGAAAGAGAGTGCGTGTGGATGGGGTGGGTGAGGGGTAGGGAGAGGTCAGAATGGGGGGGAGGGGGGGATGGTATGTGTGTATGACAGGGTGAGAGGCCACACCTGAAGCAGAAGGGGAATAGGTAGGGAGAAGAAGTGTGTGTGTGTGTGTGTGTGGGGGGGGGGGGGGTTGGGGGGAGAGGCAGGGGAGCGTCGAGCAAGGGCTGAGATGGCTGATTTCTTGACTGTGTGTAAGTATATCTATTTAGGAAGCTTTTATGTCCACCACTACCACCAGCTCCCCTCCCCCCCCCTTGTTGGGGGACCCATTTGAAGCTTTTATGTCCACCACCACCACCACCACCACCACCAACCCGCCATCACCACCCTAAGCCAAACATCACCCCACCAAATCCCACCCCCCTTTGCAGCATACCACCAACCCGTCCCGCCTTCTCCTCCCTTGTTGGTGGACCCTTGTAATAAGCGTCTATGTCCACCACCACCACTAGCCCCCCCCCCCCCCCCCCCCCCCCCCCCCCCCCCACACACACACACACACACACACACACCCCTGTGCAGCATACCACCACCCTGTCCCGCCTTCTCCTCCCTTGTTGGGGGACCCTTGAAAGCAAGTCAAGCAAACAGCAAGGGCAGGGGCTTGCCCCCTCCAGTTGTAGCTGGGTTGCTGGGGTTGCTGGCGTTGCGGTGGCGGATCCCACACTCGCAAAAGAGGAGGGGCACTGGTTGTATTTCACCAACACACATGTGTTTGTTTATATAAGAATTTGTTACTGGCATTACTGGCCCTCCAGTAGTTGCTGGCGTTGCTGGCAACATGGCAGATCTTGTAAATAGGTGGGGCACAGGTTCATTTCACTTTTACAGACTTTTGCTTTATTTTATTACATTTGTTGCTGTCATTGCTGTCGACAAGGCGCATGATATTCTCACAAAATATTGGTGTGTGTGTGGATGTGAGGGAGGGTGGTTCGTTCTTTGGGAGTGTGGATGTGTTGGTGGTAGTTGTTGCTGGTATTGCTGGCATTGCTGGCGACAAGGCGGATCCCGCACTCACAAAAATAGGTGGGTATGTGGATGCGTTGGTGGTATTTGTGGTGGACTTGGGTGTATGGATGGTGGTGGTGTGATGGTGGCGTTGTGTGCGTGGATGGTGGTGGCGAGTTGGTGTGTTGCCCCCCTCCAGTTGTTGCTGGCATTGCTGGCGTTACTAGCAGATCCCGCAATAATAATAAAACAGGTTGGGCACTGATTTTATTTTATTTCACGTTTACTATATTGTATTCCACCTTTTGCTGGCGTTGCTGGAGACAAGGCGGATCCCGTACTCACAAACGAGGTGGGGCACTGATTTCTTTTCACATACTCACCTCTTTTGTGAGTGCGGGAAAGTGTGCCCAAGACCCCCCAAACGTATAGGGCTATCCTAGGACAGCGGTAATCTGTGGGCTTCACGTAAATATTTATAATTCACTGGCTGGCTCAGGGGAGCTGCCTAGAAGCTGCTGCTCGTAACTAAGAAGAAAAGCACAGCCCCTAGCCCTGCTCTAATCTGTGGGCTTTACATACTGGCTGGCTCAGTGGAGCTGCCTAGAATCTGCTGCTTGTAGCTGATAATAAAGGCACTGCTTTTAGCCCTGATCTAATTCGTGGGCTGTACATACTGGCTGGCTCAGGGGAGCTGCCTAGAAGCTGCTGCTCGTAGCTGAGAAGAAAAGCACTGACTTTGGCTCTGTTGTAATATGTGGGCTGTGCACACTAGCTGGCTCAGGGATGCTGCCTAGAAGCTGTTGCTCGTAGCTAAAAAGAAAAACACTGCCCCCCCTATCTCTGCTCTAATATGTGGGCTGTGCACACTGGCTGGCTCAGGGGAGCTGCCTAGAAGCAAGCTTCCGCTCGTAGATGAAAATAAAAACACTGCCCCCCCTAGCTTTGCTCTAATCTGTGGGCTGCGAGCACTGGCTGGCTCAGGTGAGATGCCTAGCAGCTGCTCCTCGGAGCTGAGTAGAAAAGCACTGACTTTAGCTATGTTGTAATATGTGGGCTTCACATATTGGCTGGCTCAGGGGAGCTGCCTAGAAGCTGCTGCTCGTAGCTGAACAGAAAGGCACTGCCTCTACACTGCTAATTTGGGGCTCTACAGCACCCTTTAATTTGGATCAAAAGGTGCATTCAAATGGTGCATTCTAGGTGGGAAGGGTGCTCTAGGTGTGCAGAAAGTGTGCCCAAGACCTCCCTAATGTATAGTGCTAGCAAACCTCTAATCTGTGGGCTGTGCACACTGGCTGGCTCAGGGAAGATGCCTAGAAGCTGCTGCTCGTAGCTGAGAAGAAAAACACTGACTCTAGGTCTGCTCTAATCTGTGGGCTTTACATACTGGCCGGCTCAGGGGAGCTGCCTAGAAGCTGCTGCTCGTAGCTGAGATAAAAAACACTGACTCTAGCTATGTTGTAACCTTTGGGATTTACACACTGGCTGGCTCAGGGGAGATGCCTAGAAGCTGCTGTTCGTAGCTGAGAAGAAAAATACTAACTCTAGGTCTGGTATAATCTGTGGGCTGTGCACACTAGCTGGCTCAGGGGAGCTGCCTAGAAGCTGCTGCTCGTAGCTAAGATGAAAGGCACTGCCAATTGCCCTTATCTAATCTGTGGGCTGTGCACACTGGCTACATCAGGGGAGCTGCCTAGAATCTGCTGCTTGTAGCTAAGAAGAAAGGCACTGCCTCTATTTAGCCCTGCTCTAATATGTCGGCTGTGCACACTGTCTGGCTAAGGGGAGCTGCCTAGAAGCTGCTGCTCGAAGATATGATGAAAGACACTGCCAATGGCCCTGCTCTAATATGTGGGCTGTGCACACTAGCTGGCTCAGGGGAGCCGCCTAGAAGCTGCTGCTTGTAGCTAAAAATAAAGGCCTTGCCTCCAGCCCTGCTTTTATCTGTGGGCTGTGCACACTGGCTGGCTCAGGGGAGTTGCCTAGAAGCTGCTGCTCGTAGCTATCAGCATCAATTGCGGTTCACTCGATCGTTTTATGTCTTGGTGACTACTACTGTACTTCCTTAGAACTATAGCTGTAGATAGTAACTGCTTTTCTGTCTGTTCTGTGTCACACTCTGTGACACAGTGCCAGCTTCTCGTAGGCAGCGTCCCTTGGCGTAATTTCTGACACGCGCTGTCTAGCCAGGGTCTAGACCCTACTGTCTACATCTTGTTCCCACCGCTGGTGTTTTCCCTTAAGAGGGTTCCCCCAGTGTTTTAACGTTTCTCATCCTGCGTTAAAAGATTGGCGCGTTGACCGCTGCGAGCATCTCACAACTGTTGAAGTGTATAAGCTGATAGGTTATCGGGTCCATCAAGTTAACACTGCTTTACAATGCAACTTCCGCGTGGTCCTCTCCTTGGCTTCGACAAGCTTCATTCTGGAAGTTCCGAAGTCATGAAATCGACGACTGATTGGCTGATTGATCGGGCGCCATCGGCCTCTGCTTGCACTATTGAGAATCCTTCCGCTGTTGCGGAAGCCACACCCCCTTTGCATTCCACCCATTTTCCCGCTTCCTCCCCTGCCGTCTGTCGCCTCCTCCCGCCTGTCGATGATGTGTTGATGCATATCTGTGACGTGCATACTCAAATCAGTGAGTACTCCCTCGGTGCTGTGCCTAAGTCTGCCCGCTTTGTGGATGATGCGATCTCTAATGCCTTTGATACCGAGGACGAGGATGACTGTGACGTGCAGACTCAAGTCGGCGACTAGCCTGGACATTGGTGGAGGTAACCCGTCTTTGTCTGCTCGCGTCCTTGACGCCGCTATCATATCTCCGGTGTTTGAGGCTCTGCCTGCGAAACCGGAGGTTGCCAAGCCGACCAAGCTCCTTGCTGATGTTCCACTGTCTACGTCCTCTGTGACCACCTTTGCTCTGCTCAGCCGACGGTCGGCTACTGGCATGAGCTTGCGCTCTAGTGGCTCTGTGCTACCATCTGGAGATTTTTTTCGATCAAGCTGGCGGATCATCAGCTCCATCTGGCGGACCGCCGGCACAGCCGTAGGGTTCGCCAGAGCGTTCACTAGAAAGTCCTACAGCGTCTGGAACTGGAGATTCTGGAGGTGGCAGGAAGCAGGGAGGTACGGACAGCCCCACTACGGATGGTGCTCCCTCTACCCCCCAACCGGGTAATTCCTGCTCTCCATCTTCAATCAAAGAGAGCAAGAGGAGCTCGCAAGCTTCATGATTCGCAGACCAAGTGGATAAGTGGCCACCTAGAAGCTGGGGGATTGTGCTGTAACTCATCTATGATCTATGCTCAATGAGCATTGCTCATTTCTATCACTAGACCGACTACTTGCGGAGAGTAGGGCGAGAACTGTAGAGCAAAGTCAGCCATCCCACGAGGCTAAAGCGCAGCAGGGAAATTCCGCTGTGGAGCAGGCCGAAAGCGAATTAGAATGAGAAGAAGACCGTGAGGGAACCAGGTAGGTGCTGCACAACCTGGAAGAAAAGAAGGGCGCCTGTAGGCGTGGCTGGTTCTATTGCGAGCACTGTTGAGGGAGAAAGTAGCGGGTTTAACCGAGGATCTGAGATTTCCGAGGCATGGAATTTGAAAAACTCGCAAAGCGAAGCGCCGACGTGGCAGTCTCGTGGCGGGGTAGATTCGGGGTTGATACGGGTGGGAGGGATTACCCAGACCCTAGATTCGCTCCCATTTTCGGAAAACTCGATCTCGAGAAGAGGCCAACATAACTGTAAAACGCTATAACTCCTAATCGAATCTCTCAGATCTTACTGTGCAGGTCAACTCCGCGTCACTAACTACTGTAACCCCTTTTGAAAGCTTCCTCCGTGACATGTCTGGTTTCTTGTCTTCTGGTTTGGTTAATATACTCGAATCTCTCAGATCTGACAACAGCTCCGAGGAGGCTGACAGCAGAGGGACTGGCGGGGTAGGCATCAGATACGGCTGAGGTCAACGCCACGCTGCACAGGGTACGGTTCTCAAACCGTCAGCCTCGAGAACAGTCTCAGTCAGTCAGATTATATAATAACTGACAACAGGATAAATAATAACCGGAACCCAACAGGCCAACACTAGTCTCCCTCTGCCTCGAACGCCCCGATTGTTACAATTATTTTCATCTCTTTGGAGATCACCTCGTTACGCTGGTATTTCCAGCGTGGGCGCTTTTCTCTTGGGATTCCCCTGGGCCCACCGCTGTGGTGGATAACGATCCTCCCACTGAGTTGCCACGCGGTGGTGACGACTTTCCGACAGATGACGAACGACTTATGTAGGCAGTTGAAACCGAGCGAATTGACCTACTGATCAGTGTCTGATCAGCTACTCGGGAATACCTAAAACGAGGGTTCCATTAGGGTCTAGACGCGCTGGAAGCGGGAAGGGAGTCTTAAGCCGTGCTTCTGACTCTTAGGGCCGTCTAAACTCCTGAGATCATTTCTTAGGCTTCCAGTTACAAGACACTCCGTGTTACAAGGTATTCATATACCACAACCGCTGCAAGGAGTGCCGAATAATTCTTCAAACCATCCGATCATTCCGCTCCTCCAACTGATCCTCTTTTCGAATTCCTTCGGCCCTCCTCTCAGCTTCGCAGGCCAGCGAAGCCTCCCAACTCATAAGCGCCTCGCCCTTCATGCGCATCGCATCCGTCACCCCCCGCCCCAGTGTTTCCTAGCCAAGCCACCTGGCCTCTCCACCCTCTCTTCCTGCCTCGTTCTCAGCTCCAAACTGCTGCCCCCATGTTCGAGTCCGCGCTCTTGTTAGCCGGCCCTATAGACGATGGTCGCTTCGAGCATGTCAGAATGTTGGGCTCCGGGTCTTTTGGATACGTACGTCAGGTGAAGGATTCCGAGACCGGGAAGGTGCGAGCATTTTACATTACACGTGTGGCCCGTGTGGCCGTTGGCCAGACTTCTGTTGGTCTGCGACTCTGCGTTACCCTGTCAGTTTGTACCGACAAAAAAAAACTCTGGGCACTGACCTCTGGCAGGGGGGGGAGGACTGGGGGGGGGGGGGGGGGGGGGGGGGGGGGGGGGGGGGGGAGGGGTAGTGATGGTGGTATAACACACACACACTCAAGCTCACACACACACACACACACACACACACACATGACACACACGCACACACACGTACACAGGCGTACACACAAGCACACACATAAACACACGCACACACAAACACACACACACACCTACACACACACATACACATGCACACACACATGCAAACACACACACACACAATCCTTTTTGTTCAGATGTTTGCGATGAAGTGTTTACAAAGGAAGCAGATCAACAAGTACTTGGAGGCTGAGATTGTGAACCACTCTCGGTTGAGACATCCCCATGTGGTCCAATTCCGGTGAGTTGAATTATTCAATTGCAACCAAAGTGTCACTAAATCGTCACTAAGTTGTTCATTAAGTGACATACAATTGCCTCTAAATTCTCACTAACATAAATTGTCACTAAACTGTCCATTAAGTGTCATAAAATTGCCACTAAATTTGCATTGTGTTGTCACTAAATTGCCACTAACGTTTGAGCCACTCTCTGTTGAGGCATCCCCATGTCCAATTCAGGTAGAGGGCTAGTGGGTTTGAGGGGGTGGGTGGGTAGGTGGGCAGGTGAATGGGTGGCTATTGGTAATTATGAGAATGAGTGTGTGAATGGGTGGCTATTGGTCATGTGAATGAGTGTGTGAATGGGTGGCTATTGGTTATGTGAATGAGTGTGTGAATAATGGGTGGCTATTGGTTATGTGAATGAGTGTGTGAATGGGTTGGTTTCGATGGGTGAGTATGGGTTGGTATGGGTGATCAATCTTGATTCTGATCAAATGTATCATCAGCGCACCACTGCTAATGGGGTGGGGGTGTGGGGGTGCATGGATCGGTACAGATGGGTGTGTGTGGGAGGTGTATTGGTGGGTGGGTGTATGGGTGGGTGGGTTGGTGTATTGGTGGGTGGGCGGGTGGGTAATGATAACGCCTGGTGGGGCGTGGTATTAAGGGAACCCATCGTATGCGAGCAGAGAACGGGTAGATTGGGTAGGTATGGGTGGGTACAGGTTTTCAATTCTGATTCTGACCAATGATATTATCATTGCACACGGTGACTATAGCTAGCTCCGGCTTACACTATGGTGTCCTTAACTTCACGTCCTGTGAGTTACTGTATTACACGGATATAACAATTTCAATTTCAATTTCAATATCAATATCATTGCACCGCCACTAGTGTGTGTGTGGGGGGGGGGGGGTAGGGTGTGTATGGGGGGGGGGGGGGGGGGGGGGGGGGGGGGTATGGGTGGTTGGATGGTAGGGTGTGTGTGTGGGGGGGTGTAGGTGGGTATGGGTTTCCAGTCCTGATTCTGACCAATTAAATTATCATTTCACCACTGCTAGGGAGCTGTACCTCTGGAAGGACAGTGTCAACATCGTGATGGAGTACGCCAATGGCGGTACACTTTTTGATTACGTGCGTGTCAAGAAGAGGTTGAAGGAGACACAGGTATGTGTTGTTTGTACTATATTTAATATAATATAACATATGCATATATGTATATGCATTTTGATTACATGTGTGTCAAGAAGCAGTTAAATGAGACACAGGTATATTCATGTTGGTTATTTTTATACTACATTTACATTATGTTTGTATTCTATTTATTACGTGCGTGTTGAGAGGCGATTGAAGACACGTGGGATTTTGCATGTTCAATTTAATACATATTATAAAACAAGATACACGTTTTGACAACGTGCGTGTTGAAAAGCGATTGAAGGAGACACACATATGTTCTGTTCATATTATATTTAATATATACACCAGTACATACAAACAAAAACAATATGCACTTTTTGTCTGCGTGCGTGTCAAGAGGCGATTGAATTCACATGGAAGATTTGTTTTGTTTCCCCACTGTTTATTTTGTCTTTATTTTGTGTTTCCGTGTGACGAAAATATTATCGAACTCCTAACACGAGGTCGGAGGCTGCTCTTCAATCTTGGCCTCTGAATTTACTGGACTACATAGCACGATACAGCCTTGTGATAACATTGTGTACCAGTACTCATGGAAGTGGTGTGGGTAGTAGTGTTCATACTTCCCATACCGAATCGAATCTGCCTGCAGAAGGTGAGCAACCTGAAAGCTGATACGACCGTATACTGCAAGCAATCTAAATATAAAGGCCGGTAGCATAGCTGATAATGGCATCTCTAAAATAACAGACATTGACTGGAATAGCAGTAAAACTTGAGTCCACCCCAAATTCCCAATGCGACCTCCCAACCAAGGATATTTGTTTTCGGAATACATTCCGATCGGAATACGAGACTCTGTTTTTGCCAAATTTGCCGGAATAAGAAACTTTTTATTTATTACTGAAATTGACTAATAATGACCAAAATAGGAAAAAGGATCCTGTTTTGGGAGGGAAAAAAGGAGGGAAAAGATATCCTCTTTTTTATTTGAAAAAAGAGGATTTGTTCAAATAAAAAAAAGGATTTTTTGAAATCCCTGCTCGCAACCTGAGAAATCACCTCCCGGTCTCAAATCAATATCCACTTCATAGGTGCATAAAAAAATTAGATAATAGCAACTAATTATAGTGTTTGGAAAACTAATATTAACTAATATTATTATAGTGTGATGACAATATTAGTTTTTCAAAAACATTCAAAATTCTGGTGAGTCAACTAGTCTGCCTAATATTAACTAACATCCACTTATCGTATGCATTCACTTATATTAACTAACATCCACTTATCGTATGCATTCACTAATATTAAATAACATCCATTTATCGTATGCATTCACTAATATTAACTAACATCCACTTATCGTATGCATTCACTAATATTAACTAATATCCACTTATCGTATGCATTCACTAATATTAAATAACATCCACTTATCGTATGCATTCACTAATATTAACTAACATCCACTTATCTTATGCATTCACTAATATTAAATAACATCCACTTAACTTATGCATTCACTAATATTAAATAACATCCACTTATCTTATTAATTCAATCATATTAATTAACTACGCCTTTTCCATAATTATTGTGTTAATTATCGTTTATCATCCTCCTACCTAAAGTGTCTTTAAAGTTTCAATAAATTGTCCATTAAGTGTTATTAAATTGCCATTACATTATCACAACATTGTCCCTGGAGATTCATTACATTTTCAATACTTTTTCCATTAAGCTGTATTAAATTGCCATTACAGTATCACTACATTGTCCCTTGCATTTGATAACATTTCCACTAAAGTTTCCATTACGTGTCATTGTATTGTTACTAAATTGTCACTAAATTGTCCATTACCTGTTATTAAATGGTACTAAATTGTCACTAATTTTAGATTCTGTGTCATTATATTTCCACTCAATTGATCATTAGGTGTCATTATATTGCCACTAAATTGTCCATTACGTGTTATTATATGGTACTAAATTGTCACTAATTATATATGATTTGTCATTATATTGTCACTCAATTGATAATTATGAGTCATTATATTGTTGCTAAAATTTCACTACATTGTCACTAATATTGTTCATTACTCGTTATTATATGGTCACTAAATTGTCACTAATTATAGATTATGTGTCATTATATTGTCACTCAATTTATCATTATGTGTCATTATATTGTCACTAAATTGTCCATTACGTGTTATTATATGCCCCCAAATTATCACTAAATTGTGTCTGGAGTTTCATTAAATTGCCACCATTTGTTCACCAAATTGCCTCCTCTCAACAGGCGCGTTGGTTTTTCCAACAACTCATCTTCGCCATCGACTACTGCCACTCTCAAGGAGTGGCGCATCTGGACATTAAGCTTGATAACTGTGTGCTTCACCACCAAGAGGGGCTTCCACAACCATTGCTCAAAATATGTGACTTTGGATTCAGGTAGGACATGAAACAAAACAAAGGAAATACAAGAAATTAAGTGGAGGATTAAGATATTGGGAACTATGTGCGTCACCACCAACAGGGGCTGTCACATATACAACTCAAAATATGTGACTTTGGATACAAGTGGGTCAGGCTGTTAGCAAATAGGTGACTTTGGGTACGGGAATGGAAGTACGTCATGCCGTACAGGTATGACGTTTAAACAAAGAAAACAAATACATATAATGAATTGTGAGGTCAAGATATTGGGAAGTATGTGCTTCATCACCAAGAGGGGCTGCCACACCCATTGCTCAAAATATGTGACTTTGGGTACAGGTGGGTCAGGCTGTTGCGGCGGTGGTGGTGGTGGTGGTGGTGGTGTGTGTGGGTGGGGGGTGGGGTGAGGGGGTGGGGGGGGGTGGGGTGGGGTGTGGGGGGGTACAGTTAGATAAATGGGTACACACACACACACACACACACACAGGTAATGATAACGCCTGGTGGGGAGTGGTATTAAGGGAGCCCGTCGTACGCGGGTGGGGAGCGGTCTCCTACCTCAACTGGACAACCTACCATTGCGGTTGACGACGACCTGCAACGCCATGAGCGACCGAAGGGGGAGTCGAACCCCCGACTCTTCATTCATTAGAGATCTGGTCTACCACTAGACCAAGAGAGACACACACACACACACACAGTCAAATGCACAATCAACCCCCCCACACACAAACTCACACCCACACCCACAGTCAAACACACAATCACCCCCCCCCCACACACACACACATACACTCAAACACACACTCAACCCCACCCACACACACACTCACACACACACACAACCTCACCCACTCTCACACACACACGCACACGCACCCACCCTCACACACCCTCTCACCCACTCTTATAGTACATCTGATGTTCGCTCGGCTGCCAAGTCCAAGGTTGGCACCCTGCCTTACATGGCTCCAGAGGTGAGGCAGGGGTGTGGGGGTGAGTAGCTGTGGGTCAGTGTGTGTGGGTGTGTGGGTGTGAGTGGGTGGGTGTAAGTGGGTGGGTGTGGTGTCGTACATGGCTCCAGAGGTGAGGCAGGGGTGTGTGTGTGGGGGGGGTGGGGTGGGGGGGGTGTGGGGGGGGGGGGGAGTGGCTGTGGGTTAGTGTGTGTGTGTGTTTGAGTGTGTGTGTGTGTGTGAGTGGGTGTACGTGGGTGGGTGTGGTGTCTTACATGGCTCCAGAGGTGAGGCAGGGGTGTGTGGGTGTGGGTGTGAGTGAGTGGCTGTAAGTGGGTGGGTGTGAGAGGGTGTGTGTGGGTGGGTGGGTTGAAGTGGGTGGGAGGGTGTAAGGGGTGGGTTGTGGGTGGGTGGGGTTTAAGTTGGTGGGTGTAAGTGGGTGGGTGTGAGTGGGTGGGTGTATGTGGGTGGGTGTGGTGTTGTACATGGCTACCCAAGTGAGGCAGAGGTGTGTGGGTGTGGGTGTGGATGGGTGAGTGGCTGTGGGTCAGTGGGTGTGGGTGGGTGGGTGTGAGTGGGTGGGTGTGAGTGGGTGGGTTATTACAGTGGGTGGGTGTGGTGTTCTACATGGCTCCAGAGGTGAGGCGGGGTGGGGTGGGGTCCCATGGGGTGGGCTAGGGCCTGGCACGTCTTGAAAACTCATGACTATGTTGAGGTCACGTATGCGCATCGATCAATGTCGGCACCCTGCCTTACATGGCTCCAGGGGTGAGGCAGGGGGTGTGGGGGGTTGGGTGTGGGTGTGGGAGGTGGGATGTGGGTTTGGGTGGTTTATCTGATGTTGCCCGCATGTTTCAATATGAAATATAAAATACAAGTTACAATAACATACAAGGAAATATAATAAATAAACGTTGATGGTCTTTTTGTTTGCGATGTGTTACGTAACTATTAAGCATACAATAGGATGTATAAAATATTAAGTACACAATAGGATGTATAAAATATTAATTACACAATAGGATGTATAAAATATAAAATATACAATAGGATGTATACAATATTAAGTACACAATAGGATGTATAAAATAAATATTATACAATAGGATGTATACTATATTAAGTACAGAATAGGATGTATAAAATATTAAGTACACACTAGGATGTATAAAATATTAAGTACACAATAGGATGTATAAAATATTAAGTACACACTAGGATGTATAAAATATTAAGTACACAATAGGATGTATAAAATATAAAGTAAACACAATAGGATGTATAAAATATTAAGTACACAATAGGATGTATAAAATATAAAATATACATAGGAAAGGTATACTATATTTAATACACATTAGGAATGTATAAAATATGTAATATACAATAGGATGTATACTATATTAAGTACACAATAGGATGTATAAAATATTAAGTACACAATAGGATGTATAAAATATAAAATATACAATAGGATGTCTACTATATTAAGTACACAATAGGAGGTTAAAATTTAAGTAACACAGAGATGTATACTATATTAAGTACACACTAGGATGTATAAAATATTAAGTACACTATAGGATGTATAAAATATTAATTACACAAAGGAATGTCTAAAATATAAAAATATACATAGGATGTATACTATTTAAGTACACAAGAGATGTATAAATAGATAATAACATAGGAGTATACTATATTAAGACAGAATAGGATGTATACAATATTAAGTACACACTAGGAAGGTATAATATTAGTCCACAATAGGAAGGTATACTATATTAAGTACACAATAGGATGTATATCTATTACGTACACACTAGGATGTATAAATTGAGTACACAAAGGATGTATAAAATATAAACAATACATAGGATGTAGACGATATTAAGGTACAACAATAGGATGTATACTACATTAAGTACACACGAGATGGATAACTACATGAGTCACAATAGGATGTATAAAAATAAATATACAATAGGATGTATACTAATTAAGACACAATAGAAGGTATACTATATTAAAGTAAGAATAGATGTATAATAGAAGTTACACAATAGGATGTATTCTGATAAACACATAGGATGTATACTGATATTAAGTACAAATAGGAGGATAAAATATAATAATAAGACAAATAGGATGTATACATTTAAGTACACAATAGGATGTATACTATATTAAGTACACAATAGGATGGTATAAAATATAAATAACACAATAGGATTTGTATAAAAATAATAAAATATACATAGGAGTATACTGATGAAGTACGGAATAGGAGTAATAAAATATTAAGTACACAATAGGATGTAATAAAAGATTAAGTCACAATAGGAAATGTATAAAATATATAATATACAATAGGATGTATACTATATTAAGTACAGAATAGGATGTATAAAATATTAAGTACACAATAGGATGTATAAAATATTAAGTACACAATAGGATGTATACTATATTAAGTACACAATAGGATGTATACTATATTAAGTACACAATAGGATATATAAAATATAAAATATACAATAGGATGTATACTATATTAAGTACAGAATAGGATGTATAAATATTAAGTACACAATAGGATGTATACTAGATTAAGTACACAATAGGATGTATACTATATTAAGTACACAATAGGATGTATAAAATATATAATATACACTAGGATGTATACTATATTAAGTACAGAATAGGATGTATAAAATATTAAGTACACAATAGGATGTATAAAATATTAAGTACACAATAGGATGTATACTATATTAAGTACACAATAGGATGTATATAATATTAAGTACACACTAGGATGTATAAAATATTAAGTACACAATAGGATGTATAAAATATAAAATATACAATAGGATGTATACTATATTAAGTACACAATAGGATGTATAACATATATAATATACAATAGGATGTATACAATATTAAGTACACAATAGGATGTATAAAATATTAAGTACACAATAGGATGTATAAAATATAAAATATACAATAGGATGTATACTATATTAAGTACAGAATAGGATGTATAAAATATTAAGTACACAATAGGATGTATAAAATATTAAGTACACAATAGGATATATACTATATTAAGTACACACTAGGATGTATAAAATATTAAGTACACAATAGGATGTATAAAATATATAATATACAATAGGATGTACACTATATTAAGTACAGAATAGGATGTATAAAATATCAAGTACACAATAGGATGTATAAAATATAAAATATACAATAGGATGTATAAAATATTAAGTACACAACAGGATGTATAAAATATTAAGTACACAATAGGATGTATAAAATATGTAATATACAATAGGATGTATACTATATTAAGTACACAATAGGATGTATAAAATATATTATATACAATAGGATGTTTACTATATTAAGTACACAATAGGATGTATAAAATATTAAGTACACACTAGGATGTATAAAATATTAAGTACACAACAGGATGTATAAAATATAAAATATACAATAGGATGTATACTATATTAAGTACAGAATAGGATGTATAAAATATTAAGTACACAATAGGATGTATACTATATTAAGTACACAATAGGATGTATAAAATATAAAATATACAATAGGATGTATACTAGATTAATACCAATAGGATTATAACATATTAATATTAAAAAAAAAAAAACAATAGGATGTATACTATATTAATTACACATAGGATGTTAAATATAGAATATACAATAGGGGAATTGTATACGAATATGAAGTCACAATAGGAGGTATAAAATATAAAATTGGCAATAGGATGTATACTATATAAAGTACAGAATAGGAGTATAATAGTAAGTACACATAGATGTAGAAAAATATTAGAGAACAACAATAGGAGGTAGTCCTATATGAAGTACACAATAGGAGTGTAAAAATATTAAAGTACACACTAGCATGTATAAAATATTAAGTACACAATAGGATGAATAAAATATAAAATATACAATAGAATGTATACTATATTAAGTACACAATAGGATGTATAAAATATATAATATACAATAGGATGTTTACTATATTAAGTACACAATAGGATGTATAAAATATAAAATATACAAAGGATGTATACTATATTAAGTACACAATAGGATGTATAAAATATATAATATACAATAGGATGTTTACTATATTAAGTACACAATAGGATGTATAAAATATTAAGTACACAATAGGATGTATAAAATATTAAGTATACAATAGGATGTATCCTAGATTAAGTACAAATCGGATGGTAATACACTAGAGTAATCTACACTATGATTCTACTCTATTCAGTCCAGCATCGGACCTGTCTCACACTCTTCAGTCCCCCATAGGATGTCTCCCCTCCCACCTCTCCCACTAGGCCTGTCTCAAGTCCTTCAGTACACACTCGGATGCATACTATATTAGTTACACAAATAGGAATGTTATAAAATATTAAATAAACAGTGGGAATTACTATATTAAGTACACAATAGGATATAAGAAGATTGCTGCGGTTGGGTGCAGCAGTGTATATACAATATATGAAGAGTAAAATTTGAAATACAAGTTGAAATATAATAAATATATAAAATGGAATACATAAATAGTAGCTGCGATTATGGGCTGCAGGTTATATACACTATTACGTATAAAATATGAAATACAAGTTTAAATAAAATAAAATAATTAAATTGAATACGCCAAATTAAAGTAGCTGCGCTTGTGCACTGCAGGGTGTATACGCTATTATGTATAAAATATGGAATACAAGTTTAAATAAAATAATATAATTAAACTGAATACATACAATTGAAGTAGCTGCGCTGGTGCACTGCAGGGTAGAGGTGGACAAAAGTAACAATACGCGCGGTCATAAGTAAGCAAACAACTATTTTCTGCAATTCGAATACCCCCATCTCCTTGTCACTAATACCCTAGGGCTGAGGCTTCTAGGTCCGAGTAGAGGAAGCCTATTTGTAGTTTTTGTGCTTGAGGGCTGGCCTGAATGTGAGCGGTTTGTAAACTAGGTGTTGTACTATTTTTAAGGGTTTAAACTTATAAATATGGGGGAAATACAAAATCTGGTTTGTTTTTCTTGGCTATTGTTTTTCCAGGTAGGGTGGGGCCTCTACTTTCTTCACATGTTGCTCTGTTGTGCCTCCCCACTTCCTTGGGTTGGTGGTGTCATTGTGTGTGATTGGCCACATGGTGCGTGCAGGGGGTAGGGGTTGTGAACTCTCAAGGCCCAACCTCTAAACATTTGTGGGCCTTGGATCAGAAAGGCATAGAAAGCATCTTTGGTACTAAAGGGGTGGGAAACAGTACTCTTACATAAGTGGGAAAAAATAATATGTGGATAACAACTTTTATGCAACTAGGAAATGGCAGACAAGTTCGATGCAGCGTCGCCTGCGACGCTAAAAATTGGCGGAGAGTGATCGTGAGGGAGCGACAGGTGGCAACGGAAGCGAGTTAGTTACGAGGCCGTTGGCTGACGTGTCGGGCTTCATCGCGGTCAGACGGACGAACGGACAAATGGGTAACACTGGGGGCTCCCGCCCCCCAGAAGGGGGGGCTCCGCCAAAAAACTGCAGGGCCCACCTAGCAAAACGCACACACATATGTCCATCAAAGCAGATCTCAGATAGAGCCTACAAATGACCCAAATATAGTTATCATGGGTTGGCATTATTGTTTGCATAAAGTGTAGGGAATGTTAGATAGATAAATATATGTCCTAATACTTTTGTCCACCTCTAAGGGTATATACAATAATATTACATGTACAAGTTGAAATGAAATAAAATAAGTAAATAAAATATAAACAACAAAAGTAGCTGCGCTTGTGGGTTGCAGGGTGTATACACTTTTCATTACAAAATACAAGTCGAAATACAAATACAAATGCCCTTGTTCTACATATGGCCAAGATAACAGAAAAGCAGTATGATGCCCAGCAGGAAGATATGAAATACAAGTCGGCATAAATCAAATACAATTATAAATAATATGTAATAATTGCATGTGTGCTGCATGTGGCCAAGAGTACAGAAATGCAGTATGATACCCAGCAGGAAGATATGAAATACACGCCAACATAAATAAAACACAATACCGAAAACTATGTAATAATTGCATGTGTGCTGCATGTGGCCAAGAGTAAAGGAAGGCAATATGATGCCCAGCAGGAAGATATGAAATACAAGTCGACATAAATAAAATATAATTATAAATAATATGTAATAATTGCATATGTGCTGCATGTGGCAAAGAGTTCAGGAAAGCAGTATGATGCCCAGCAGGAAGATATGAAATACAAGTCGGCATAAAATACAACTCATGTTGCTGCGCTTGTGTGCTAAACCCTAAACCCCAAACTCTATACCCTGAACCCTAAAACCTAAAACCTAAAACCCTTTCAACTTACTAACAAAACAGGTGATGAGGAGTACGGGAAATATGTACGACGCCAAGCAGGCCGACATGTGGTCAGCAGGCGTAGTGCTGTATGTCATGCTGTACGGGGGGGTTCCTTTCGAAGTTGGAAATGATAGGAACATCCCAGAGGTCAAACAGTTGGATCAGCTGCTTCAACAAATGGATGCCGAGGACTACGAACTGAATCCAAGGTATTTTTTTTTATTTGGGTTTCTTACGTGTATTGTTTGAGTTATTTAATTTCAGCTGCTACAACACATGGATGCCTAGGACTACCAAGTGAATCCAAATGTTTGTTTTGTATATATATATATGCAAAATGTATTTATATTTGTTTATTTTATTTACGTTGTTTTGAAGTATGCTCTTTCAGATGCCCCAACAAATGGAGTCCGATGACCAGTAGTACCAACTGAATCCAAGTTGTTTTTTACTTTACTTTTATTTTTATGTTGATTTGAATTATTGAATTTCAGATGCCCCAACAAATGGAGTCCGATGACCAGTAGTACCAACTGAATCCAAGTTGTTTTTTACTTTACTTTTATTTTTATGTTGATTTGAATTATTGAATTTCAGATGCCCCATACATATGGAGTCCGAAGACTACCGACCGAATCCAAGGATGTTTTTAAAATTTGTGTTTAATTTAAAACCAAAATGTTTTGTTTTTATTTTACTTTCATTTTTAATGTTGATTTAAATCATTTAATTTCTAAGATGAAGGGCGCCTGGTGGCGCGTCCCGAATGAAATGAAATCAATTCTGAATTGGTTTAATTTAATTTAATTCATTTAATGTTGTGTTATTTAATTCGTATTTAATGTTGAATGTAATGATTTAATTTCTAAGACCATGTAACGTTATCAATCAAAATATAAATGTCAGTGGCATTATCATTAGGGTACACGGTTATATGCTATGTTAGTAGGTTAGAAATCAGCATTGAAGCCATACCATTATCTTGCTCAGCATAGAACTATGGTGGTGGGAGAGGTGCAGGGAGGTGCTGGGAGGTCGTAGAAAGTGTTGTAGCTACAATATGCACATTCCATTTGTGTTAACCGCACTTCACTACAATGCACATATATGTTGACTTCCAATCCTTATTGCCTCTGTGCTTTTTGTACATGTCAGCATTTTATCTCCACTAACCTTTCCCATAACCAGTGTGCCTTAATTAGACAATTTTAGCCGGTTGAATGGTTAAAGAGGGCCAGGGTCTGTGCTCCTAAACTCGTTATTTTTGTCAGATAAGGCATCTGAATATGCAGACAGATGCAGGCTGTCCCAGGGATCTCGTATCACTAAAACATGTAGTGTTTGGCCCATTGAGCAGTGAGATAATATCATTCCATTGATGCACCGAGTATCGCCCTCAAAACCCGGGTTGACGTTTGTTTCGTCGTGTAATATAGCATACTCTTCGATTTGACGGGTGCTCCCGTTGTATAAAAGCGTTCATGTTTGCTGTCGGTACGGTTCATTGTTTTGAAGTTGTTTTAAGTAAGTATTTTCATAATTTGTTTATATTATGTATTTAAAGATGCCCCAAAATGTATGTTTCATGTATATACATAGTTAACCCTCCTCACCCGCCCCACACACAGTGTCTTCGCATCACTTGAGTGTCTTGACTTGGTCAAGCGCCTACTCAAGCCAGTCACTGCCGACCGCATTAAGCGCGATGAAGTCCTACTACACCCTTGGTTCCAAAAGAAGCTGCCCCCCCCAATTGTTCGCGATGAAACAGGTATGTCTGCCGAGCTGGGCAACCCAACACCCCCAACAAAAAACGAAGCGACAACAAAAAAAAACAAGACGAACAACAAACAAACCACCACGCATTACGATGCGAGAAAAAGTCCTGCTTCATTCCTGGATTCCAGAACGAATAATCTACACCCTTTGCACTCCATAGTATGAAACAGGTGTACACACCCACCACACCACATACCCGTAGCGGCCAAAATACACCTACACCAGCCCATTTACCCCAACTAGTAGGGCACAAATACCACACACCACCACCACACCACCCCCTAGCCACACACTCTAACCACCACAATTACACACACATCTCCGAGGGTCACACAACTACCGCCACCACCAAATCCCATCATTCCTAGAGCACACACCATCACACCACCCCCCACCCTTCCTAGCGAAACCTCCCCACCACCACCACCACCCACCACCGCCACCGCCACCAACACCACCGCCACCAACACCATCACCAACACCTCCTAACGCACACACTACCACCACCATTACCCCCACCTCCTAGGGCACACACTACCACCAACACCAACACCAACACCAACACCTCCTAGCGCACACACTACCACCACCACCACCACCACCACCTCCTAGCGCACACACTACCACCACCAACAACAACAATAACAACGCCACCAACACCACCCCACCAACACCACCACCAACACCTCCTAACGCACACACCACCACCACCACCACCTCCTAGAGCACACACTACATACCACCAACACCAGCACCAACACCAACACCAACACCTCCTAACGCACACACCACCACCACCACCACCTCCTAGCGCACACAATACCACCACCACCACCACCACCACCACCTCCTAGTGCACACACTACCACCACCACCACCACCCCACCACCACAACCGAGTCCAACATCCCTGGTTCGAGAAGAAGCTGTCCCCATCGCTTGCTGCTTTCACCCCTCCCTCACACACACACAGACACCTCCACCCTCCACCCTCCACCCCACCCCACCCCACCCCACCCCAGCCCCCATATATTCAACCTCTCACTGCCTATTCCCAAGGAGCTACGAACACCCGGAAGTATCAACAAATATTGAGCCAGTGGCGGCATGACTCCTACCACCACCTCATCCAACCAACAACATCAACTCCTCTCATCACCACCAATAACAACAAACACAACAACAACAACAACAATTCCTACCACTGCCCCGCCCCACCCCATCCCACCCCACCCAGCCCCACCCCGCATAGATTCTACCTCTCACCACGTATTCCCAAGGAGCTTCAACCAACTGAAAGCATAAAACGCCTGATGAGCCAGGGTAGGCATGACTCCTACCACCACCACCAAGCAACATCAACAACAACAACAACTCCTTCCACCGCCCCACCCCACCCCACCCCACATAGATACTACTTCTCACCGCCTATTTCCAAGGAGCTTCAAACACCTGGTAGCATCGAACGGCCTCGGAGCCCCGGGAGGCATGACTCCTACATACACCACCACCACCAACAACAACAACAACTCCTACCACCGTCCCACCCCACCCCACCCCACCCCACCCCACATAGATTCTACCTCTCACTGCCTATTCCTAAGGAGCTTCAAACACCCGAAAGCATCAAACAGATGTTGAGGCAGGGGATCCATGAGCTTGAGTTGGAGTCCCAGCAAATGGCACAAATGCAATTGGTGCAAATGGGCCCTTTGTCATAATTAGGCCTGGCCTTTTGTCACAAGTTGTTTGGCGGAGCCCCCCCTGCTGGGGGGAAGGAAATGTTGGGGGGTCTACGGCAGGGCACTACAAAGCGCATGTGGCAGCGCGATTTTGCGCACGCTTTTTGAGCCCTACTGCGCGTTTTGCACAGTTTTTAAAACCCCTGTGAACGCAGTGCTCAGTTTTCGCGTTTGTTCACTACAAAGCGCTGACCAATTTGTCGTTTGTGCGCTTGAAGCGATGACCAATTTGACAAAACGTAGTACCCTGGTCTATGGCATCCCTTCATTGGGCTGAAAGGGCGGATTTTGTTTTTTTGAAGGGTGCTGCGGGGTTGCAAAATAGATTCTTGATGGGAAGGGTGCCGTGGGGGTGCAAAATAAATCCTTGATTGGAAGGATGCCGTTGTGTAGGGGTGCAAAATAAATGCTTGATGGGAAGGATGCTGTTGTGTAGGGGTGCAAAATAAATGCTTGATGGGAAGGATGCTGTTGTGTAGGGGTGCAAAATAAATGCTTGATGGGAAGGATGCTGTTGTGTAGGGGTGCAAAATAAATGCTTGATGGGAAGGATGCTGTTGTGTAGGGGTGCAAAATAAATGTTTGATGGGAAGGATGCTGTTGTGTAGGGGTGCAAAATAAATGCTTGATGGGAAGGATGCTGTTGTGTAGGGGTGCAAAATATATCCTTGATGGAAAGGATGCTGTTGTGTAGGGGTGCAAAATACATCCTGGGTGGGAAGGATGCTGTATTTAGGGGTGCACAATACATCCTGGGTGGGAAGGATGCTGTATTTAGGGGTGCACAATACATCCTGGGTGGGAAGGATGCTGTATTTAGGGGTGCACAATACATCCTGGGTGGGAAGGATGCTGTATTTAGGGGTGCACAATACATCCTGGGTGGGAAGGATGCTGTATTTAGGGGTGCACAATACATCCTGGGTGGGAAGGATGCTATTCTTATAAATACAATCTTAAAAGGATATTATTTGTATGCCATTTTTCAATAATAATAGATAAGCAGCTATGCAAATTGATGTATATAGGGGTGTAAAATACATCCGTTGTGGGAAGGATGCTGTATGTAGGAGTGCAAAATAAATCCTTGCTGGGAAGTATGATGTAAGTAGGGGAGTAAAAGAAATGCTTGATGGTAAGGATGCTGTTGTGAAGGGGTGCAAAATAAATCCTTGGTGGGAAGGATGCTGTTGTGTAGGGGTATAAAATATATTCTTGGTGGGAAGGATGATGTATAATGGTGCAAAAAATAAGGCTGAAGACTACTGAAATTTGCAGTGAGAGCCCCCTGAGTCACCCCGTTGTCTATTTTTCTTGTTTTCTTTATGCATGTCGACTGGTTGGCTCGTAACACTGGCCCTAACTGGCCCCTGCCCTTTTTTGGTCGTAACCCCTGGCTCCAGTCCGCTGTTCTCGATTATGGTGCCACCTGTCGCTCCAGAAGCCAATTTACTGCGTCGCTTGTGATGCACCTAGGACTTGTAATTTTGTGCGACACGTAATGCAGGTACAGCATGGCCGTACGAAACCGAACACCTTGGATTTGTTATTTTGTGCGATGCATCTCAATCTGGACGATATATTGTACAAAGACAGAGCACGATATAATCCTACCTTTCTATATTCTTCAGGATTGGTTCATTTGACTTGATGTTTTCTGTATGGGCATATAAAGGCCACTACCTGTAATATCCCTTTGATTTCATAATGACCCCCCCCCACACACACACACACACACACAACGGTGCACGATATCGTCATTGCACAATATATCACGACATATCGCACAATACTTGAAAATAGTGTACGATATTCACATCCCTACTTAACTTGCCCTTGGTTACATGCCCATATTATCCATATATTGGCTAATGACCCATCCTCAAGATTAAGTATTGGCGAAGGTAATTTCCCCCCTAAAAGTGGGTCTCAGAAAAGCATAGCAAAACTTACTTGGCAAAGGGGCCTGGCTTTGACTGACTCATGTTCAGACCTGAACTCCAGGTGGCAAAGGGTATTTTTGCTTACATGTTATTGTTACATTTCCTTGTTACATGTTCACCAAGTGGTCTGCCCAAGCTTGCTGTAAATCCATGTAACAATTCAAATCAGGAGCATTAAACTTGCTAGGGCTTAGTAGCCAGACCGGTACGTGGCTCCAGCCAGCCAAATTTCTGGCTGGAACCATGTAACCAAGTTCAAGGTCAAGTACATGTTCACAAAGTAGTCTGCTCAAGCTTGCTGAAGTAAAGCCATTTAGCAATTCAAATCAGGGACACTTAACTTGCTAGGGCTTAGTGGACAGTCCGGTACGTGGCTTCAGGCAGCCAAAGTGCTGGAGCCATGTACAATACAAACATAATTATAGACTGTCATGAGGGGATGATAATCATGGACCCTTTTTTTCTTTAGAGCTATGAGTTATTTTTCCAGCAAACAGGGAATTACACTTGTGGCCATCTGATCCAGAGAGAGGTTAACATATTCAAACCGGTGCGTTGCAAAGTACCATGGTAATCGTAACTTGGCAAACGCCAACCACCTGGAGTGGTCTAAAGCTGGATCCCTAATCCGGTTTTGCAAAGGGTCGTTTGCCAAACCGTTTGCCAATACTTAAGGAGTGTACGGTATACAAGTGGAAATAATTGGAACGTGTTTTCTACCAATCTCTGGGCTGATCAATGTCTTTTAATTTCAAGTCCCCCTGTGCGATACACGCAGAAAGCAGGGAGTATAATGTACTAGGCGGATTAGAGTATTAGACAGGCTACGCACGTATTTGTATGTATTTTTAAAGTCCAGGGACCTAATTAATTCGGCTTAATGGACTTGGCCCAACCTGAATAACATGAGAGGCAGGATAATAGACAAGCACTGGTGAACTGAACCCCAGCAAATAAATTGTAAACAATAGGTTCGTTATATTCAGATCACTTAGGATTAACTTAGGACAGGCTGATGGCTTGCCCAGGTCCTTATCTCCTCATGGTAAATGTAGGCAGGACTGTGTTATTCGCATGTTAAGTTTTTCACGCATAAGCATGGGCAACGACATTTGTTATTCACTGATTGAGTTTTCTCACTCCGATGATTGAATTGGAAGCGAGGGTTGGATTGGATTGTTACATACGGTAGTTCTCAGCCAACTCTAGACTGCTGACCGTCTTCCAATTCCAGCCCTTAATCCTTGTGCTAACTTTGCAACTTTGCGACTGGACGACTAGGACAACCAACTCATAAACCGCAAACCGCATGCAGGCATCAGCAGGATAGTGACGGTGCTGATTTATTATCACCATATGCAGAGATGCGCCGCGACAGAGGAGAGGACAGGACAGCTTTGACTAACTGCCCTCCATGTCAGTGCGCCCCAGAGAGTCTCTGGTGCGCCCCTTGCGCCCCCGCGCCCAGGCCCCGCGCCCGCCCGCGCCCCTGCGCCCGATCGGCGAGCGCCCGCGCCCGATTGGCCCCCAGAGATCTCTGATGGGGCCCCCGATCACCGGCCCCCGATCACCCGGTGGCCCCCGATCCGGTGGCCCCCGATTTGCATGCAGGAGCCACCAGGCCACGCCACGCCTTCTCCTTGACCAACCCTTGACCAACCACAATCCCAGTATCCCACAACGGCTTATGCTGATGATGATGCGTCTTCTCTTTCTTACGCATCTGGCGCAGAAGCAAGCAGAAACGCTGAGGAGGATGAGACCAATGAGAGAGCATGGAGACCTGGATTGGTTATGGAGTCAAGCAAACGCTCGAGAAACACCTTTCAGCTGATCTGATTATCGTACTTTCTTGTTGTTCCGCCCCTCCCTCGAGCCTCGATACCTCTCGCCTCGTTTTCTTGCTCATCTCTCCAAGATTATCGATCCTTGCTCTGGTAGCCTCGATCTTGCGACAAATTCACATCTGAATACCTACCTGCTGCCGTATTCTGCCTTTTTTTGATTTCGAATGCCTTTGCATTATACCATCATCTAGCTGCTTAAAAAGAGCTGCTCATCTGATCGGTCTGGGCCTGGTATGCTGGGGGCGCACCCACTGATTCTATGATCTAGGTATCACCCTTAAATGTGGGAATTGGGCTGCTCCCTTCAGTTGTGAGCAACCTTAAAGCGCATGGAGGGATGCAGCATGCAGCACGGAGGGGGTGTTCCTCACAAGGTGGGTATGCTAGACTCATCTCCTTGCATGCACATGTGGCACTCATGCAAGCCTGTACTGCCTCCTGAGGTTGCTTGCACCAGTATCCATCTAGTAGCTTTGTCTACTACATGGTATAAAGCAGAGATAAATCTATGGTATAAAGATTGGCCAGCTCGCGCCAGTATCACAATTTAAGGAAATAGTTGCATGTCATTAGTTATTTTGAAGACAAATAGTTAGACAACAAAACTGCAAGATACTGGCTACGCGTAGTAGCTTCTAGGCAGCTCCTTCCACCATGGACTGCGCGTCATGGATGTTCTGCAGCTCTAGCACTGCGTTTTGAAGGTGATTAAATCAATTCAAATCGGTGTACTGCCAAGTACAGCAGTAACTGTAACTTGGAAACGGCAAACCAGCTGGGCTGGTCTCAGGTTTGAGCAGAAAACGGTTTGGTAAAAGGTTCATCTTCCAAACCGCATGCCATTGCTCAAGGCGCGCACGGTACGTCCTATATTCGGAATAAATCAATTCAAAGGGTCATCTTCCAAACCGTTTGCCATTACCTGACTTCTTAGTGAACATGTAACAAGGAAGTGTAACAATCACATGTAAGCGAAACGACCATTTCCCAACTGGATTTCAGGTCTCAACTTGAGTTGTTTGATTCGGGTTAATGACTTCATGATCAAATTTTAATTTTAATTATCATTTCGGTTTTAAATTATATATGAATTAGGAACTATGAATCCTGCAATGAATATTACATTATAATGCCGGTCATACATTTAAATCATAAACACATGCTCCCCTGGTGAGCCAGTGAAAATATAATATTGCGAATAAAATGATGTACTCATTAGTGACCATGAATATTCAATTTTAATACACTTGTTAATCATCAATGGATGCTCCCCAGGTGAGCCAGTGAAAACATAATAATTAAAATACACAAATTTATTAATTAGTGATTTTCGGCTGCGAGAAGTAGCTCCCTGAGCCAGCCACTGGTCTAAACCCAGAGATGTCAGCATTGCTGGATAGCTGATGATGCCAGCTTCAACGTGCACCTTGCTGCATTATGTTAGGCTGGGTAGCTGACCCGGGGAGCTGCCTCGAAGCTCCTATCTTGAGCGTCATGCCTTGAGCTTCATATCCCACCCAACCTTACATCTGTGAATGTATGTACCCTGCATGTAACCTCCTTAGTTGCATCTTTGCATAGGCCTATGCATTTGCATCTGCATTTGCATTCTGTCTGTTTGTGTTCCCTAATCCTGACTTCCTGTTTGTTCATCTGTGTATGTACCCTGCAACTCTCTTGAATGTTTATGTGCATTGTGCATTCTGCTTGTTGTACTGCCTGATCTTGCCTGCAACTTGCCACTTGAATGTATGTAACCTGACAACCCAGGAGGTCATTCCCCATGGAAGTGGATGCCTTCAATACTTGAGGCTCCTTTGCTTCCACCCTTGAGGACCTGCAGGGCAATGTGAGACTAGATGGTCCTACCTAGTGAGCCGGTACCCTTCAGTGGGAAGGAGCGTTACTAGTCTAGTCTCACTTAAGCACCTCTTGGGTTGGATCTTTGCATAGGCTCATGCATTTGCATTTGCATCATGTGTGCTGTTGTTACCTTACAATGTATTCCTGGCGTTTTATCATTGAAGTGTATGTAACCTATCCCCGGTTCAACTCATGTTTGTCAGTTCCACATTGCATTGCTCACTATGTATTGTTCTGCCCATTCAAATGTGTAGTGTACGTGGCACTGCTCACTGTATATTTTTCTGCCTATTCAAATGTATGCTACAGTTGTGGGTTGGCCAAATTTTCCACACTAGCGCGAGCTAATTAATTTTAAAGAAGGCAACTAAGCCACTTGTGCAAATGCAGACTGACAAATGGGGTAGGACCCCAATTAAAAGCTTAGTTGCTTTATTTACAATTTAATAACCTATGCTTTGAACTTCTGTTGCTACAAGGTTTTGTCCTGCATGCAAGAATTAAGATTATTTTAGGTTATCAGGAGCGCCTAAAGAAAAGGCCTAACCCCCAACCCCTACACCAGCCCTCTCCAGGAATGTTGAGGTCCTCAAGGATGGCGCTCTGTGTGTATGTCTATTTGTACCACCACCAAAACCAACAAACCCCTAATCCCCAAACACACACACACACACAGCCTGACCTCCTCACCCCTCCAGCAGCCCCCCTCCGGCGATATCGAAGTCCTCAGGGACGGTGCACCCACCCACCCACATACAACTTCCACAAACCCACCCACCTAAACACCCAAACACCCACCCCAACAACCCCACCCACCCACCTCCTCACCTCTCAAGCTGCCCCCCTCCAGTGATGTCGAAGTTCTCAATAATGCCGCACGCACACACACACACACACACACACACACACACACACACACACACACACACACACAAATACACTTCCTACACACATGCACACATACACCGAGCCATTTGAGTTGATGTCGAGGTCCTTAATGATGGTACACACAAACACTCCCTACACACACACACACACACACACCAAGCCAGCCCCACCTCCTCTCCCCTACACCAGGCCCCCTCCCACCCCCCCAACCCTGTAGTGGAGTACGCTAATGTGCCATGGTACAAACTCATTCATGAGTTTTCCATCCTCGGATGGTTTGGTTATGGAGGGCCAGCCACTCATGTAGGCCTGATTCGGAAGGTTGGTGGTTGAGAGGGTTGGGGTGGTTGCAGGGGATGGATTGGTTTTGGAGGGCCTGCCACCCATATAGGCCTGTTCCAGAATGTGGGTGGTTGAGGTGGTTGGGGTGGTTGCAGGGGATGGATTGGTTTTGGAGGGCCTGCCACCCATATAGGCCTGTTCCAGAATGTGGGTGGTTGGGGTGGTTGCAGGGGATGGATTGGTTTCGGAGGGCCTCCCTCTCATGTAGGCCTGTTCCAGAAGGTGGGTGGTTGGGGTGGCTGAGGTGGTTGAGGTGTTTGAGTTCTCCAACCTCAGATGAATTGGATTCGGAAGGTCTGCTGCTCATATAGGCCTGTTCCAGAAGGTAGGTGGTTATGGTGGTTCAAGAGGTTGGGGTGGTTGCATGGATGTATTGGTTTTGGAGGGCCTGCTGCTAATATAGGCCTGTTATATAAGGTAGGTGGTTATGGTGGTTCAAGAGGTTGGGGTGGTTGCATGAATGTTTTGGTTTTGGAGGGCCTGCTGCTCATATAAGCCTGTTCTAGAAGGTGGGTGGTTATGGTGGTTCAAGAGGTTGGGGTGGTTGCATGGATGTACTGGTTTTGGAGGGCCTGCTGCTCAAATAGGCCTGTTCCAGGAGGTGGGTGGTTCAAGGGGTTGGGGTTGTTGGCTTGGTTGAGCTCTCCATCCTTGGATTCTTTCGATCAGGTCCTCTGCAGACTCACTAGTCTACTGAAGGCGAATGGATTCTTGCCTGGTTTATAATTGTTGCATTATGTCTAAGTGTGGCCTGCTCAGTGCTAAATTTTCAGATTGTAACGGATATCCCATATCCTCCCCAAATCCCCCAACTGTACAAAACAAACGCACAAAAGCGCAAACAAAAAATTACCAGTTGCGCGAAGAAAGTGCATTTTTTTTAGTTGCGCTTTTTGGGTAACGCACAGTTTTTTTGGCAGCTGTGCTAGAAGCGCTGCAAAAAAATGGCCACTGCACTAAAAGCGCTGGTCAATTTGGCAATAAGTTGTAACCTGATTATAACCTGTCTGCAGAGTTTGGTGGAGGAGCACAAGTGGATGCCAGCCTCTATGTGTATGGAGTTGTCGGATTCGGGTGAATGCCTTCATGATCAAATTTCCGATTTAATTTTAATTTGGGTTTAAAATTGAATTTGAATTCGAACCCGTGTCTGCAAAGGTTGGTGGATAAGTGCAGTTGGATGCATGCCTCGGTGTTTATGGAGTTGTTTGATTCAGGTAAATGCCTTCACGATCAAATTTTTAACACAATACAAATTCAAACCTGTGTCACCACACATACCCCCCCCCCCCCCTCTCTCATTTACACACACACACACACATACACAGTCACAACACACACAAACATCATGTGGGTGGACTAGTTAGTGGGGCCCTGATCCAGTACCCCGGTTCATTCATCTGTCATGGTCATACATGCAAGCTACCGTAGCACCCCCCACCACACACCCACACACACCTACACACACCCACACATGCACAAACAACCTCCACCTTAACCCCACAGGTCCTTGGAAGCGACACCAACAAAATGTCAGCCTCATCCTCAGACCGCCCCCCCCCCCCCCCCCCCCCCCCACACACACACACACACACACACACACACACACACACACACACATGCACTAACAACCTCCACCTTAACCCCACAGGTCCTAGGAAGTGACACCAGCAAAATGTCAGCCTCCTCTTCAGATACCTCTCCCAAGCCTATGGGTGTGTCAGCCATGTTTGTCAAGTTCCTGTGCCAGCCACCAACGCGGTTATGGACGTGAAGGAGGGATCCAAGGTGTTTTCAGCCGGCTCCGGTACTGAGGGGTAGGAAATAGGTGTATGCGTGATGTGCTAATGTGCCGGTGTGTGTGGTAGTGTGAGGGTGTGGGTGTGTGGGGGGAATGTGTGTGAGGGGTGGGTGGAGCTGGGGGGGAGTGGATGTGAAGGAGGGGTCAGTGTGTGTGTAAGTGTCGGTGTGTGTGTGGTGTGTTAGTGTGTTTGCGTGTGGTGTGTTAGTGTGTGTGTCGGTGTGTGTGGGGGGGAGTGGGTGTGGAGGAGGGGTCCAAGGTGTTTTCATCTGGCTCAGGTACATGGGTGTGTGTGGTGCGTGTGTGTGTGTAGGGTTTGTGTGGGTGTGGGGGAGTGTGGGAAGGTTGAGATTGGGGGGGAGTGGACGTGAAGGAGGGGGCCAAGGTGTTTTCAGCCGGCTCAGGTACACAGGGGTTGGGGGGTGGAGTGTGAGTAGGGGTGCGTGGGGGGGGAGGTGTGTCTGTGGGTGGGTGTTTGGGTGTGTGTGGGGGGAGCAGTGCGGGGTAGTGTGTGTATGTGTGTGTAAGGTGGGTGGGGGGGAAGGTGTGTCTGTGGGTGGGTGTTTGGGTGGGTGGGGGGGCAGTGCGGGGAGTGTGTGGTGTCTGTGTGTGTCTGGAGTGGTGTGTATGTGTGTGTAAGGTGGGTGGGGGGGAAGGTGTGTCTGTGGGTGGGTGTTTGGGTGGGTGGGGGGGCATTGCGGGGGAGTGGGTGGGTGTCTGTGTGTGTCTGGAGTGTGTGTATGTGTGTGTAAGGTGGGTGGGGGGGGAAGGTTGTGTCTGTGGGTGGATGTTTGGGTGGGTGGGGGGGGCAGTGCGGGGGAGTGTGTGGTGGTCTGTGTGTCTGGAGTGTGTGTATGTGTGTGTAAGGTGGGTGGGGGGGAAGGTGTGTCTGTGTTTGGGTGTTTGGGTGGGTGGGGGGGCAGTGCAGGGGAGTGTATGGTGTCTGTGTGTGTGTGAGGTGGGTGGGGGGGGAAGGTGTATCTGTGGGTGGGTGTTTGGGTGGGTGGGGGGGCAGTGTGGGGGGAGTGTGTAGTGTCTGTGTGTGTCCTGGAGTGTGTGTATGTGTAAAGGTGGGTGGGGGGGGAAGGTTTGTCTGTGGGGTGGGTGTTTGGGTGGGTGGGGGGGGCAGTGTGGGGGAGTGTGTGGTGTCTGTGTGTGTCTGGAGTGTGTGTATGTGTGTGTAAGGTGGGTGGGGGGGAAGGTGTGTCTGTGGGTGGGTGTTTGGGTGGGTGGGGGGGGCAGTGCGGGGGAGTGTGTGGTGTCCTCTGTGTGTCTGGAGTGTGTGTAATGTGTGTGTAAGGTGGGTGGGGGGAAGGTGTGTCTGTGGGTGGATGTTTGTGGGTGGGTGGGGGGGCAGTGGCGGGGGAGTGTGTGGTGTCTGTGTGTGTCTGGCGTGTGTGTATGTGTTTGGAAAGTGGGTGGGTGGGAAGGTGTGTCTGTGGGTGGGTGTTTGGGTGGGTGGGGGGGCAGTGAGGGGGAATGTGTGGTGTCTGTGTGTGTCTGGAGTGTGTGTATGTGTGTGTATGGAGTGTGTGTATGTGTATGTCTGGATTGTGTGTATGTGTGTGTATGGAGTGTGTGTATGTGTATGTCTGGAGTGTGTGTATGTGTGTGTATGGAGTGTGTGTATGTGTATGTCTGGAGTGTGTGTATGTGTGTGTAAGGTGGGTGGGCAGGTGCTTTGTTGGAATACTAACCAACCTTTCGCCCATCCCTAATCCAGCCCAAACCCTCATCCCACCCCTCTCTTAACCCTAAACCTTACGGCAACCCTATCCCAAACCCTAAACCCTAGCCCATATTGGCCCTTAGCCTTGCACTATTCCTATGCCTAGTCTAACCCTAATACAACCCTAATATAACCCTAATATAACCCTAATATTACCCTAATAAATTACTATAATATAACCCTAATCCCTACACCCTAATCTTACCCTAATATAACCCTAAACCATACTCCCTAATCTAACCCGCATGTAACCTTAATCTAATCCACCCCTTATCAAATTATAATCTGACCGCCCCCCACTCGCGCCCTTACCTCCCAGGCTATTTTGTGATCCTTAGCTGTATTTTGGTCCCGTTCTGGCTGTGGCTTACCCGCTACACCTGGTCTAGCAGCGCATTTCTCGGTGTACTGCTTTTCATTCTGGGTGTATTGCTGTTCTTGGCGGCTGAGGCCATCACTGATAGGGAGAACGACAGGTTGGCAGCTCTTCGCCTTGTCACCACACACGAAACTAGGTGAGTCACCCACCCACCCACCCACCTACACACACACACACACACACACGTATACAATACTCCCCCCAACCACACCACACACCCCCACCAAATCACACCAAACATCCACCCCACCCAACCACCCCCCCCACCCCCCCCCACACCCCCCCCCCACCCCCCCCCCCCCCCCCCCCCCCCCCCACCACACCACAAACAACAAACACCCACACACACACCAAACGTATACAACAACCCCCCACCCCCCACCCCCAACCCACCTACCGCACCTACCCACCTATGCGGCATACAACCACCCCAACCACCCCAACCACTCCCACCCAACTGTGCAGCATACAACCACCACCACCAAACCCTTGAAAATTTTTCTGTCCACTACCATCACCACCACTACCACCAGCAACAACCACCCCAACACACAGTTTAGCCTTACCACCAACCCGTTTACCACAACAACCACCCAACTACTCACCCCCCCCCCCTGTGCAGCATACCACCACCCCGTCCCGCCTTCTCCTCCCTTGTTGGGGGAGCCTTGGAAGCTTCTATGTCCACCACCACCACCAGTAACAACCACCAACACCACCAGCATCCCCTCCCCCCCTGTGCAGCATACCACCACTCCGTCCCGCCTTCTTCCTTGTTGGGGGTCTCTGAAAAGCTTTTATGTCCACCACCACCACCAGCAGCAACAACCACCCCACCCACCCACCCCCATGTGCAGCATACCACCACCCCGTCCCGCCTTCTCCTCCCTTGTTGGGGGAGCCTTGAAAGCAAGTCAAGAAAACAGCAAGGGCAGGGGCTTGCCCCATCCAGTTGTAGCTGGGGTAGCTGGGGTTGCTGGGGTTGCTGGCAACAAGGCATATCCCGCACTCGCAAAAGAGGTGAGGCACTGGTTTCATTTCACCGACACACATGTGTGTTAAAAAAAATGTTTTAATTGGCATTTCTGAATCATCCACCCACCCACCCACCCACCCACCCTCACATCCTCCAGGTTCGTCAGAAGCTCATCAAGCTTGAGTCCGTCATGTTTGGCAACGAGCTGACTGATGGTGTGCTGCCTCAACGTGTCACAAGTCCACGCACCCCCCCATGCACCCAGCTAAACACCCCCCACCCACCCACCCACCCACCCTCGTCTCCCTCGAAGTTCGTCAGAAGCTCATCAAGCTTGAGCCTGTCATGTTTGGCAACGACTCAGCAAGCTGACTGAGGGTGTATTGCCCTGTAAAATATATACAAAATATACAATACACACACAAAATGCCACCATTGACACATCCACCCACCCACCCATTCATCCACCCAGCCACATGCAAATCCACGCACCAACTCATGAACCCACCCCCCCACCCTCGCATCCTCCAGGTTCGTCAGAAGCTCCTCAAGCTTGAGTCAGTCATTTTTGGCAACGAGCTGACTGAGGGTGTGCTGCCTCAACGAGTTACAAACTCACGCACCCACCCATGCACCCAGCTACACATCCCCCAATCAACCCACCCACCCACCCACCCTCCCATCCCTCCAGGTTCGTCAGAAGCTCATCAAGCTTGAGTTGGTCATGTTCTCCACACACAAATCTATGAGCAACACACAAATCTCCCCCCCCACCCACCCCCAACCCACCCACCCACCCACCCATCCTCGCATCCCTACAGGTTCGTCAGAAGCTCATCAAGCTTGAGTCCGTCATGTTTGGCAACCAGCTGACTGAGGGTGTAAAATATTGCCGTGTACAATTTATAATAAGCAAATGCCACCCACCCACACACCCATTCACACGCCCACACATGCACCCATCATGCATCCACCCAGCCACATGCAAATCCACGCACCCACCCACCCACCCTCACATCCCCCCAGGTTCGTCAGAAGCTCATTAAGCTTGAGTCCGTCATGTTTGGCAACCAACTGACTGAGGGTGTATTGCCTCTTGAGGTGCTGCCCCAACGTGTCTTGGCCCTGTGAGAGGACTTGGGAGTAAAGCCGAAAGGCAGTACAAATACCATGAGCCTAGCACACAAGTCATCCTTGCTGGATGAGGTTGCATCGCACGTAGGGGTGTGGGATTTGGATTCAAGTTCAAATTTTGAATTCGCCTCTTGAGGTGTTGCCCCAACGTGTCTTACCCTAGTGTGAGGACTTGGGAGTACAGCTCACAAGGCAGTACAGATACCATGAGCCTAGCACACATGTCATCCTTGCTGGATGAAGTTGCATCGCAAGTGGGGGTGTAGGATTTGAATCCGAATTTGAATTTTGAATTTGCCTCTTGAGGTGCTGCTCCAACGTGTCTTAGCCCTGTGCAAGGACTTAGGTGTACAGCCACAAGGCAGTACAAATACCATTAGCCTTGCTCACGTTTTATCCCTGTTG
The DNA here is from genome assembly GCA_013435795.1 of Chlamydomonas sp. ICE-L. Classification (NCBI taxonomy): domain Eukaryota; kingdom Viridiplantae; phylum Chlorophyta; class Chlorophyceae; order Chlamydomonadales; family Chlamydomonadaceae; genus Chlamydomonas; species Chlamydomonas sp. ICE-L. The sequence continues at coordinate 1,155,626 of JACBWV010000227.1, read as the reverse complement.
GATGAGGTGGTGCCAAACGTGGAGGTTTAGGGTTGAATTCGAATTTGAATTTTGAATTTGCCTCTCGAGGTGCTGCCCCAACGTGTCTTATCCTAGTTTGAGGACTTGGGGGTACAGCCACAAGGCAGTACAAATTTGAATTCGAATTTGAATTTCGAATGTTTTCCTCTCGAGGTGCTGCCCCAACGTGTCTAGGCCCTTTGTGAAGACTTGGGCGAACAGCCACAAGGCAGTACTGAGGCCATGAGCCTAGCACACATGTCATCCTTGCTGGATGAGGTTGCGTTGCACGTGGGGGTGTAGGATTTGAATTCGAATTTTGATTTTGAATTCGCCTCTTGAGGTGCTGCCCCAACATGTCCTTACCCTAGTGTGAGGGCTTAAAAGTACAGCCTACAAGGCAGTACAGCAGCAAGGCAATACAGAGACCATGAGCCTTGCGCACATGTTTTCCCTGCTGGATGATGTGGCGTCGCATGTGGGGGTGTAGGATTTGAAGTCGAATCTGATTTTTGATTATTTTGGGGGGTGGAAGTACAGCTACATGGATGTATAGAGACCACGGGCCTCGCTCACATGTCATCCCTGCTGGACGAGGTGGTGTCGCATGTGGGGCAGGGTACTACATTTTGTCAAATTGGTCTGCGCTTAAAGCGCACAAACCTCAAATCGGTCAGCGCTATGTAGTGCAAAAAGAACAAAAACTGCACGCTGCTCCCACAGGGGGTTGAAAAACGCCCAGTGGGGCTTCAAAAATGTGCGCTAGATCGCGTTGCTGAGCGCACTTTGTAGTACCCTGATGTGAGGACTGGGGGTGCAGGGTTTTAATTCGAATTTAAATATGATTATTTGAGAGGGGGGGGGGGGGGGAATTACAGCCACAAGGCAGTACAGAGACCACGAGCCTAGTACACATATCATCCCTGTTGGATGAGGTGGTGTCGCATGTGGGTATAAGATTTGAATTCGAAATTGAAATATGTTTTTGGAGTGGTTGGGGGCGGGGGCGGGGGCGTTCAGCAATAAGTCAGCACATATACCATGGACGTAGCGCACATGCCATCCCTGTGAAAACCAAAGAAAACACGCATGTCACAGACTGAAATCTGGACAGGTCCTAGGCAGGCGGAAATTGACAGGGAGTGTTGGCAACGGAATCGAGTGGACCGAAGCCATTTAATTACAGAGGCAGTTGCCTTACTTGTCAGGCTTCGTTTTTCTGTTTAACTGTTACATGATTTTACGGCTAGTCTTGGCAGACAATAGGACCCAAGTCTCTGTGGACATGTAACAATAATATGTAATTTAACCAACTGTGGGATGCTCACCGCCTCCAATTCCAAGTCCCCGTGAGAGACTCATTGATTTCATACTAAGCGGATTATATAGTTAAAAGACTTGTCCAATTCGAGTCAGGAAATTATTATTTAACTTGGACACTTAGTGATATGTATGGTTCTAGCCTGTGGGGCTGCTTTACGTCTTTGGCAGTAGCATCAACTTTACATACATAATTACACAAAACATGCTTGATCCTATCTCTTCATACAATCATTTATAAGCAGGAGCAACTTCTCATTTGAACTTGGCTACTTCAACTTGAACTTGGTTACTTAGCTTCTGACAGCACTTTGGCTCCTAGCCGTGTTCGTCAGTAAAAATAAATAACTAACTGGAAACATGTTAATGCGAACAAGTAAATCCCCCCTTTTTTGGAAACGCTCCGCCACGTCTATTTAATCCTTACATTGTAGGACAAGTTTACGGAGACCCACCCTTTGATGCGAACATCCTTCCCCCCCCCCCAAACCCCCAAATTGAGTGCTAAATTTAATGCTGCAATTACCTTCCAAGTTTCAACTCTAGATTACACATCAAGCACCCTATGCACATGAACTAATAATGACTGGGATATTGGCAGGTTTCGCCCACCAGAATTGTTCCCCGATAGGGAGCGCCGGTCGGTGGAAAGGGCTGTCCGCCAGAAATAAGACCAGGTACACTGCAATGCAGTGCACGTATAAGGTTTCAAAACCAAACCCTTCAAAAGCGGTAGGCTGCGAGTCCAAGGGTACCGGTAGGATAGCCATTTAATTCCGTTCCACCCCTCGAGATGATTAATCCTCAAATAACTTAGGGTGCTAAGGCGCTGACAGCTTGGATCCTCCCTCTCCCTCTAGTACGCGCCTTATTGGCAAACGGTTTGGAAACGACCCTTTGCCAAACCGGAATAGGGGTACAGCTTCAGACCACTGGAGGTGGTTGGCCTTTGCCAAGTTACGGTTACAATGGTACTCTGTCTACTAAGCCCTAGCAAATTAAATGTTCCTGATTTGAATTGCTATATGGTTTTATTCTCAGCAAGCTTGGGAAGACTACTTCGTGAACAAGTACTTGACCTTGAACTCGGTTACATGGCTCCAGCCAGCAATTTGGCTTGCTGGAACCATGTACCGGTCTGGCTACGAAGCCCTGGCAAGTTGAATGCTCCTGATTTGAATTGTTACATGGTTTTACAGCAAGCTTGGGCAGACTACTTGGTGAACATGTAACAAGGAAATGTAACAAAAACATAAAAACCCTTTGCCAACTGGATGTCAGGTCTGAACTTGAGACATTCACAGCCATAGACCCCTTTGCCGAGTCAGCTTTGCCATGTTTTTCAGATACCCACGTTTAGGATAAAAATGACATTTGCCAATACTTAAGGCGCGATTTTTGCATGGTGGACTTTGATGATAACGCCTGGTGGGGCGTGCTATTAAGGGAACCCCGCAGCGAGTGCAAACATTAAAGTGCACCCGTAGGGATTTGAACCACGCACCTTCTGATTTCAACGAGCTCTACCATTGAGCAATTCGTCGAAACGGAATCAAACAGTCAAGGCGAAATTCTGAAAATGTCAAACAAGTATAATGAATATACTATGGCCGAATGATGCCCCTCACCTAAGTTTGCCAATCGATAAGTTTCGAGCTCTAGGCTGGATGGTATAGTATTACTCAGTCAACAATGAGACGGGTCTGAGGTTCACCAAATCTCAGATCTGCCGCCTTGGAAGAGGTAGAGAACTTCCCTCCGTGCTGTAGCACGGTAGTCCAAGCTCATGCGCAGAGGGTCTGCGAAACCAAATAAACCCTATTCTCCGGTATGTACACATGCATGCAAACGGGAGGGTTTCCTCAATCTCACGCTAGGCGTACTAAAGTCAAATTTTCAATTTTTGCCATGTGATACTACCCCCCCCCCCCCCCCCCCTCCTAGTTATCATTTGTTTAGCTTGGTCAAACACGTAGTCCCTTCCGCCCACCTGAGTGGCTACCCCTGGATTGGAACCTACATACACAAGCTATCCACTACCAAGTCGCTCAATGCTGTGATGATCTAATACATGATGCGCTCACTACCACAAAAAAAACAAAAAATGAGTACCAAATTATATACCGGTGACCAGGTGATGCAAGGCGCAGGTTATCTTCAAACTCAACCTGAAGACCGTCATCCAGCTAATGTCAAGCACATTCCCAAACACTGAAGGTATGGCGCCCAATGCCGCATGAGCACAAAGCACTTGGGCCAGATGTCAACAAGACAAGTGCATGCAAGCACTTCATGCTTATGGAAGTGCCCTTGCTCATCATGTGCCATCTTGGGCGTAGGTAGGAGGCCATATCATTGGGATGCCCATTTGTCAACGTGGGCTTCATCACATATAGGCCTTCAGCAACTCCTTGATCTCGCTCGTCCTTGCCATGTCGTAGGCAGTCTTGCGTGGGGTAAGTGTGTGCACCCTGGCCTGGTCACAAGCTCTTTAATGGGGGTGTGGGGGTGTGTGGGAGTTTGTGTGTGGTGTGTGTGTGAGAGTGTGTGTGTGTGTGTGTGTGTGTGTGTGCGTGTGTGTGTGTGTGTGGGGGGGGGGGGGGGGGGGGGGGGGGTGGGGGGGGGATTGTGTGTGTGGGGTGGGTATGTGTGTTGGGGGGGGTATGTGTGTGTTGGGGGGGGGTATGTGTGTGGGGGGGGTGCACACTGGCCTGGTCAAAAGCTCTTAAATGGGGGGTTGGGGGTGGGGTGTATATGTGGGGTGTGGTTGGTATGTGTGGGTGGGTGTGTGTGGTGTGTGTGGGTGTGTGTGGGGGGGTATAATATGTGTGGGGGTGTGTTGGGGGGGGGGGGGGGGGGGGGGGGGGGGGGGGAGGGTGGGGTTGGGGGTATTGTGTTAGTAGCCTAGTGTTAGTAGCCTAGTGGTTAGTAGGTGTGTGTTGCACCCTGGCCTGGTCACAAGCTCTTAATGGGGGGGGGGGGGGGGGGGTATGTGTGTGTGTGGGTATGTGTGGCACCCTGGCCTGGTCACAAGCTCTTTAATGGGGGTGGGTGGGAGGGTGGGTAGGTGTGTGGGGTAGGTGTGTGCACCCTGGCTGGTCACAAGCCTCTTAAGGTGTGGGGGGTGTGGGGGGGTTTTGGTGTGTGGTGTTGTGTGTGAGAGTTGCGGGGACGGGGTCCGGGAGCAGGGGGTTGTGGTAGTGGGGGGGGAGT
>JACBWV010000227.1:1146349-1150593 GCA_013435795.1 Chlamydomonas sp. ICE-L | reverse complement strand
TGTTAATTGCACTAAGATATGGATGCATATACAATACTATCCGTTCCTATCCACTGTCGATGCAGGGGTTCTCTGCTGTAGGAACCCTAGGGGTTGGACATGGACAATCCCGCCGTGTTTTAATCGCATATATCAGCCATTGCCATATAACATCAGTTATCCCACATGTAGACTACAGCTTTTGTTCTTTTCGTGCCCAGGACCCTGGCGTCTGGACACCTAGCAACACGATGTACATCGCACTTATTATTTTGATGCATATATTCAATCCTCTCATACTCACACGTTTTATGCTCAACCGTTACTGCTGCAAGTACACCTGTGAGGAGACATGACGGCACAGCTTGTTATTGCATAGATCATGACTGCTATATAAATCCACCTCTAACTGTCTTTCGCACGTCTACCTTTGCCCGAAGCGGACCCCTGGGCCTGGGCATGGACAATCTATTTCGCTTGCCTCTAACCCCTCGCTTTTCATTTCACGATATGCATGCCATATCAACATCACTTGTAACATGTTTATGCCACCGTTGCTGTCTGCCAGGACCCCTCGGCCGTTCCGCCGCCCCCACCACACCAGCAAACACGCTGCTCTAACGCATAGAGAGGCATTGACATCAAAATCACTTATACATGTCTTATGCAGTGTTGCTGCATCAGGTACTTCATGCTTGCTTGGTACACACACACAAACACGCTTGTTTACCCCATCGCTAGTTAGATACATGCCAGGCCATATATAGTCACTTACCACCCCCCATTGGTTTATGCACGTTGCTGCCCCGTGCAGCGAACACTGGGTTTTTCCCTATGGATCCACTTCTGCAACAACGCTGTTAACTAGCCATCGGATATCCGCATGCATATAAATCACTTGTACATGTTTATGCACGTTGCTGCTGCGGTACCCGGGGTGGACACCCATCCGCAACACGCCTTCGTTAATTTCGACACTACGATTTATTTTTGGCATGCATTTTCCCATAAATCCCTAACTATGCATTATCCCTGTTTATGCACCCCCGTTGCCTTTGCTTCAGGACCCCCCTTTTGGGGTTCTTGGACACAGCAACAAGCTTTTGTTTAATCGCATAGATACCCTGAATGCATAGTAAATCACTTCATACCATGTTTATGCTACTGTTTGCTTGCTGCAGGAACATTGGGTGTGCCATTCACAGAACACGCCTTGTTATCGCACTAGATACTGCATGCAAATGACGAAATCAAATGTCATACAGTTTTGTCTGCAAGTTCGCCCTGCTGCAAGAACCCTGTGTTGGACATGAATTGGCCACGATTGTTAATTGCATAGATATGCATGCATATAAATCACCCCTCTAAAGTGTTTCGCACCCCCGTTACTTCGCTGCAGGACCCTGTTGGTTCGGGCCCGTGACAACCGCTTGTTAATTCGTTTTAGACTATGCATGCATATAAATTCATCTTGTGACATTTTTGTCGTTCACCTTCGCATCGTTGTTCTGCCCTGTATTATGTGACCCTGGGTTGGACACGCAACACGCTGTTAATCGCATTAGATTGCATGCATATAAAATCACGTTACAGTGTGTATCACGTTGATGCTTCAGGACCCTGGGTTGGACACACCAACACGCTTGTTAATCGCATAGAATATGCAGTTTCATTATAATATCATTCTTATAAGGTTTGTATGCAATTTGGTGCTGCTGCAGGACCCTGGGTTGGACACAGCAACACGCTTGTTAATCGCATAGATATGCATGCATATAAATCACTTATACATGTTTATGCACGTTGCTGCTGTCAGGACCCTGGGTTGGACACAGCAACACGCTTGTTAATCGCATAGATATGCATGCATATAAATCACTTATACATGTTTATGCACGTTGCTGCTTCAGGACCTGGTTGCCACAAGCAACACGTTGTTATCGCCATAGAGATGCATGCATATAAATCTAAGTTATCATGTCGATGCAGTTTATGCGAAAGGACCCGGGTTGGACATGGGCATACACGCTTGTTTAATTCATATATATGAATTGCATATAAATAACTCAGACATGTGTATTGAACGTTACTGCGGCATAATCCCTGTGTTGGACATGACGGCACGCTTGTTAATTGCATCGATATGCATGCAATATTTACAATACCCTTCTACATGTGATTCGTAATCTTTGTTTTTTCTACACGCTGCCTCTTTCATCCTTTTTTTTTCATTCTTTTTTCGAGGGACCCTGGGTTCGGGTCTATGACAAACTCACCGCTTTCTTCTCGTTGTAATCGCCCTCATAGATCATACTGCACTGTATACTGTAAATCACTTGTACATGTTTATGCACGTTGCTGCTGCAGGACCCTGGGTTGCACACAGCAACACGCTTGTTAATCGCATAGATATGCATGCATATAAATCAGTTATCCATGTCGATGCAGGTTTCTGCTGCAGGACCCTGGGTTGGACATGGCAACACGCTTGTTAATCGCATATATATGCATGCATATAAATCAGTTATCCATGTCGATGCAGGTTTCTGCTGCAGGACCCTGGGTTGGACATGGCAACACGCTTGTTAATCTCATACATATGCATGCATATAAATCACTCATACATGTTTATGCACGTTACTGCTGCAAGACCCTGTGTTGGACATGACGGCACACTTGTTAATTGCATAGATATGCATGCATATAAATCACTTCTAAATGTTTTTGCACGTTACTGCTGCAGGACCCTGGGTTGGGCATGACAACACGCTTGTTAATCGCATAGATATGCATGCATATAAAGCACTTATACATGTTTATGCACGTTGCTGCTGCACGGACGTCTGGTGTTGCACACAGCACAACACGCTTGTAATTGTATAGATATGCACTGCATATACAATCAGATTATCCATTGTCGATGCTTCAGGTTTCTGCTGCACGTGTTGACCCTGGGCTTTCTTGGACATGGAACCCACGCTTGCTTCATATCGTTCAGCCATATATGCAGGGCATGGATAAACAGTTTACATGTCGATGACTAGGTGTTCCCTCGCTGCATGACCCCCTGGGTTGGACACAGCAAACACGATTGTACTTTTACCTGATAGATATGCATGCATATTACCCTCACCTAATACCCTGTTATGACGTCTACTTTGCCCTGCAAGCCCTGTGTGGGTATTTATTATGACAGGCACGCTGTTATATTGCATAGATATGATGCATATAAATCACCTCTAATTTTTTTTTTCGCCACGTTTATTGCTGCCATGACCTGGCCGGTTGGGCATGACAACACGCTTGTTAATCGCATAGATATGCATGGCAGATAAATTTCACTTTGGAATGTTTATGCCACGGTGCTGCTGCAGGACCCTGGGTTGTGGACACAAGCAATCACGCTTTGTTAACATAGATATGCATGCATATAAATCAATTATCCATGTTTTTTTTTTATGCATCGTGGATGCTTTCAGGACTCCTGGGTGGACACACCAACACGCTTGTTAATCGCATAGATACGCATGCATATAAATCACTTATACATGTTTATGCACGTTGCTGCTGCAGGACCCTGGGTTGGACACAGCAACACGCTTGTTAATCGCATAGATATGCATGCATATAAATCACTTGACATGTGTATGCCGTGGCCGCTGCAGGACCCTGGTTGGACATTCAGCAACACGCTCTGTTAATCGCATAGATATGAAGGCCATCTACATCACTTGTAACATGTTTATGCACGTTGCTGTTCAGGACCGTTTGGTTGGACACAGCAACACGCTTGTTAATCGCATAGATATGCATGCATATAAATCACGTATACATGTTTATGCACGTTGCTGCTGCAGGACCCTGGGTTGCACACAGCAACACGCTTGTTAATCGCATAGATATGCATGCATATAAATCACTTATACATGTTTATGCACGTTGCTGCTGCAGGACCCTGGGTTGGACACAGCAACACGCTTGTTAATCACATAGATGTGCATGCATGTAAATCACTTATGCATGTTTATGCACGTTTCTGCTGCAGGACCCTGGGTTGGGCATGACAACACGCTTGTTAGAGGAGCTGTCCCTCACAGGGACGGTGGACTCCTTGGTGAAGGCCGTTGCCTGTGGGGTGGTAGGAGCGTTCGGTACTGTCGGGGACCGTGTGAGATTAGGGATATGTTTAAGCGTGTGTGTCAAGGACTGTATGAGGTCAATTTATGAAGTACCCTATGCTCTGAATCGCCCTAAATCGCAGCGGG
>JACBWV010000227.1:1093849-1141349 GCA_013435795.1 Chlamydomonas sp. ICE-L | reverse complement strand
GTTAGCTGTGTGGGGGTGGGGGTGGGGTGAGTGTGATGAGTCTGGTTGTGAGTGTGGTGTGGAGTGTGTGGTGTGTTGTTGTGGGGTGGGGGGGGGGGGGGGGAGGGAGTGTGGTCTGGGTAGATGGGTGCGGTGTGTGAGTGTGGGTGTGTGTGGGTGGGGGGGGGGGGGGTGAGCTATGGGTGTGGAGTGTGCGTCGGGTGGTAGTGTGGAGTGGGTGGGTTGCAAGTGTGGGGGGGTGGGGGTGAGTGTGAGTATGGGGGTGAGTGGGGTGAGTTGGGTGTGGGTGTGTGGGGGGTAAGCGGGGGGGGGGGGGGGGGGGGGGCGGGGGGGGGGGGGGGGCAGCAGAGTCTGGGGTGTGAGTCTGGATGTGTGAGTGTATGAGTGTGTGTATGCTGGTGTGTGTGAGGGGGTGAGTTGTGGGTGTGAATGTGTGTATGGGTGTGTGGAGTGTGCTGCTTTGGTGTGGGGGGGGGGTGAGTCTGGGGTTTGGTGAGTGTGAGTCTGGGTGTGAGGTGGAGTGTGAGAGTGAGTGGGTGTGAGTGTGTATGAAGTGTGGTTAGGATGTGTGTGTGAGTGTGGGTGTGTGTGTGTGTGTGTGGGGGGGGGGGGGGGGGGGGGGGGGGAGTCGGGTGTGAGTGTGAGTCTTGGATGTGAGTATCTGGGAGTGAGGGTGGTTGCATGTGTGTGTGAGTGTGTGTGGGTGTGTATGAGTGTGTGTATGCATGTGTATGTGAGTGTGAGTGTGTGGGTGTGAGTGTGAGTGTGTGGGTGTGAGTGTGAGTGTGTGCGGGCAAACCCAAAGGACCCAGCTCTATAACCTCTGATAACTCACACAAGTCCATGCTCTGATATTGATCTCCCCATCTAAGCCTCAGCCCTCGCACCCCCCCACCCCCACCCTATATTTTTAAACCACACACACCAAACCAAAACTATCTCCTTTCCCCCCACCCCCCCCACCCCCCCCCTACCCCCTCCCCCCCCCACCACCACACACCACCCACCCCATAACCCCCATCCCCCACCCCACCCCCACCCCACAACCAACCCCCACCCCAACCCCCACTTCACCACCACCCCACCAACCACCACCACACCACACGCCTCTTCTTTCCTTCGTAGACACTACCACCACTTCTATACCACACTGCACCACACCACACTCACCAGCCACCACATGCACAGCCCCCAGCACACAAACACTTTACAGGAACAGCACCCCACACTTACCACCAACTACACTAACATCACATCCACCACATGTATCCCCCCCCCCTCCCCACCACCACCCACACCCATTTCCCCCCCCCATTTCATCACAGAACATTGCCAGACTGTGGTGGTTAGGATTCCCCTTCAGAGACCAGCTTAACGGCTAATATGTCCGCAATAGCTTCAACAATCGACATAGACCCTCGTCTTCCCATAACAGCAGTAACAATGCACTGCAAAGAGACATGGTAACGGCAACAGCCACCAAGAATCCCTTCAACTGTTGAAAGACGCGAGGACCTCCCGAATGGATGAGATTGCCAGGAGAAGGCGAAGAGGAACGATGAAGGTGGGTGTGGAGAACGTGGGTGTGAAGGAGGTTTGTGTGAAAGAGGTGGGTGGTGTGGGGGAGGTGGATGAGATTTGCCAAGAGAAGATGGGCGATGAAGGAGGTGGGTGTAAAGGGGGTGGGTGTGAAGTCAGTGGGAGTCAAGGTAATGCAGCAGTAACAATGCACTGCATAGAGACTTGGTTGCGGCATCCAGCCACAAATCCCTTCGGATGTTGAAAGAAGAGAACCTCCCATAACATATGAGGATTGGCCAGGAGGTATGAGGAACGATGAAGGTGGGTTGTGGAGATACGTGGGTTTGTGAAGAGGTTTGTGTGTGAAGAGGTGGGTGGAGTTGTGAGGGCGGTGGATGAGATTTGCCCAAGAGCAAGATGGGCGAGAGGAGGTGGGTGTTATTGGTAAAAAGGGGGGGGGTGGGAAAAGTCCCGTGGGAGTAAGGTAATGAGCATGAACAGTAACCATGTCAATGCATAGAGACTTGGTATGGGCATCAGACCCCCAAATCCCTTCGGATGTTGAAAGAGGAGACCTCCACAACGGATGAGATTGGCCTGGAGAAGAGGAACGATGAAGGTGGGTGTGGAGAACGTGGGTGTGAAGGAGGTTTGTGTGAAAGAGGTGGGTGGTGTGGGGGAGGTGGATGAGATTTGCCAAGAGAAGATGGGCGATGAAGGAGGTGGTTGTGAAGGAGGTGGGTGTGAAGGTAATGCAGCAGTAGCAATGCGCTACATAGAGACTTGGTCGCGGCATTCGGCCACAAATCCCTTCAGATGTAAAAAGAGGAGACGCCTGCAACGGAAGAGATTGACCAGGAGAAGAGGGACGGTGAAGATGGGTGTAGAAAAGGTGGGTGTGATGGTGGAGGGGGTGGAGGAGGTGGTTGTGACGGTGGGTGTGAAGGTGGTTGGATGAGCTGGCCATGAGAGGGGGCATTGAAAGGGTGGTGGGTGGTGTTAAGGTGGTGGGTGTGAAGGAGGTGGGTGTGAAGGAGGTGGGTGTGAAGTAGGGGGGTGTGAAGGAGGTGGGTGTGAAGGAGGTGGGTGTTAAGGTGGTAGGTGTGAAGGAGGTGGGTGTGAAGGAGTGGCGTGTGAAGGTTGGGGATGAGATGGCCAGGAAGAGGGGCGATGAGGAGGTGGGTGTTAAGTGGTTGGGTGTGAAGAGGTGGGTGTGAAGGAGGTGGGTGTGAGTGATGGGGGGGTTGTGATGAATGTTGTGAAGGAGGTGAGGGCGAGCTGAAGAAAAGGTGGGGTAGAAGGAGGTGGGTGTGAAAGTGGGGGTGGGAAGTAGGGGGGTGTGAAGTAGGTTGGGTGTGAAGTAGGTGGGTGTGAAGTAGGTGGGTGTGAAGGAGGTGGGTGTGAAGGAGGGGGGTGTGAAGGAGGGGGGTGTGAAGTAGGGGGGTGTGAAGTAGGTGGGTGCGAAGTAGTAGTAGGTGGGTGTGAAGTAGGTGGGTGTGAAGGAGGTGGGTGTGAAGGTGGTGGATGAGATTGGCCAGTAGAAGAGGGGCGATGAAGGTGGGTGTGAAGTAGGTGGGTGTGAAGTAGGTGGGTGTGAAGTAGGTGGGTGTGAAGGTGGTGGATGAGATTGGCCAGTAGAAGAGGGGCGATGAAGGTGGTCGTGAAGGAGGTGGGTGTGAAGGTGGGTGGGTGTGATGGTGGTGGGTGTGGAGGAGGTGCCACCCAACCCACAAAACCCCCTGCAACCTCTACGCAGGAAAGCCAGGTGTACTGGCTCACACTCTACCACCTGCAATCTGTGACACGCAATCTGCAACCTCTACGCAGGCAAACCACCCAACCCAACCCACACAACCAACCAAACCCCCTGCTACCTCTACGCAGGCAAGCCAGGTGTTCAGGCCCGCACACTACAACCTGCAATCTGTAACACGCAATCTGCTACCTCTGCGCAGGCAAGCCAGGTGTACTGCCCACTCAACCCAATCAACCCACTTAACCCAACCCAATGCAACCTCAATGCAGTCAATCCACCCAAACCAAACCAAACCAAACCAGACCAACTTATAAACACAACTTCTAAACCCAAACCAAACCAAACCAAACCAAACCAAACCAAACCAAACCAAACTATCCCAACCCAACCAACCCAACCCAGCCCAACAAACCCAACCAACCAAATCCTATGCAACCTCTATGCAGGCAAGCCAGGTGTTCAGGCCCGCACTCTACAACCTGCAATCTGTAACACGCAATCTGTATCCTCTACGCAGGCATCCCAACCCAACCCAACCCAACCCAACCCAATTCAACCCAATTCAACCCAACCCAATTCAACCCAACCCAACTCTACCCAACCCAACCCACCTAACTATCCCTTATGCAAACCCCTAACGCAGCAACCAGGTGTACTGACCCCTCTCCCAACTGCAATCTTACTCCGGGGTTCTCCTGATGCAATTTCATCAACTGCAATTTCCGACCGCGGCCAATGTCCATGGTCAGGGTAAACAGCAAGACTCTTCATGGCCCCCCACCATGGGCGCCGCAACTGCGCTCGAGGAGGATGTTGATCAACCGTCATCTGTTCACGAGGAGCACAATCGGGGCTTCCGGAAAAGGGGGTTCCCAGTGCCGTCCGGTCTCTGGCGATAGGCCGATGGGGTGGTCGTCGTGGCGGTGCGAGGTGGCACAGGGTAGTGGGGGTAGGTGGGGGAACAATGGTGCAATAACAAGGACAGCCTTTTCATTTCCATCCCCTCATACTAACTACAATAGACATGTTTTCGAACCGCTCATCCGTTACGAGGAGCACTGTCTTGGATAAGGACAAGGGGGTTACAAAGCCAGGTGGTGAGATAGGCAGAAGGGTTAAGGTAGTGCGTGGATAGGGTAGTGTAGTGGTGGGGAGGGGTGGGTGTTTTGGCAGCAAGTTATGAGAGGGAGGGGTGTGAGATGAGATAGGGAGGAAGGTGGTGGTAGTTAGTGGGGGTGTGGGAAGGTTGGGGGTAGTGGTAGTGGGGAGGCGAACAAGGGCAATAACAATGACAGCCTTTTCATTTCCATCCTCTCATACTAACTACAATACACATGCTTTCAAACCGCTCATCTGTTACGAGGAGCACTGTCTTGGATAAGGACAAAGGGGTTATGAAGCCAGTCGGTGCGATTGGCTAATGGTGTGGTCGTCGTGGGTTGGGGAGGGGTAGTGGTAGTGGGGAGGGGAACAAGGGTAAGAACAAGGGCATCCTGTCAATTCATCCCCTTGCCTACACCCTCTAAAACAAATGATAACATGTGCTTCAAAACCGCTCAAATCATGGTACGAGGGGCACGGTATTGGATTAAGACAAGGAGGTTACGAAGGCAGGTGGTGAGATAGGCTGAAGGTGGTGTGGTAGTGGTAGTGGGATGGGGAGAGGTAGTGGGAGTGGTAGTGGGGTGGGGTAGGGGTAGGGGTAGTGGGGTGGGGAACATGGGCAATACCAATGACAGCCTTTTCATTTCCATCCCCTCATACACTTTACAATAGACTTGCTTTCAAACCGCTCATCTGTTACGAGGAGCATTGTCTTGGATAAGGACAAGGGGGTTACGAAGCCAGGTGGTGAGATAGGCAGAAGGGTGGTGGTGGTAGTGGTAGTGTGGTGGGGAGGGGTGGTGGTAGTGGCACGCAGTTATTGCGAGAGGGGTGAGATAGGCTGAAGGGGTGGTGGTAGTGATAGTGGGGTGGGTAGGGGTGGTGGTGTTGGCACGCAGTTATAGCGAGATATGTACAAATCAAGATTTTCTGAAAGCCAGGGTGGTGCACAGGCGAAGGGGGTGGTGGTGGTGTGTAAGTGGGTGGGGGGGTGGGTAGGGGGTAGGTAGTGGTCGTTGGAGGTGGGGTGGGTATGGGTTGGGTGGTGTGTTGGGCACGGCAGTAGTTATCGATGAGCGTGGTGAGATAGGCTAGAAAGGTGAGGTGGTCAGTATATCATAGGTGTAGTTGTTGGTAGTGTAGTGGTAGTGGGGAGGGGAACAAGGGTAAGAACTAGGGCAGCCTATTCATTTCCTTCCCCTCATACTAACTACAATAGACTTGATTTTAAACCGCTTGTTTGTTACGAGGAGCACTGCTTGGATAAGGACAAGGGGGGGTGTTGAAGAAGAGTAGGTGGGATAGGCTGTGGGTGGTTCTTGTGGGGGGGGTGGGAGGGAGTGGTAGTTGGCGAGTGGGGAGGGGTAGGATGGTAGGGGTAGATGGGGTGGGATTGACCCACATCTACTGACCAGCACCCTATGACCCACACATACTGCCCCACACCACTGACCCACACCCTCTGGACCACACCTACTGACCCACTGGACCCACAAAGCCAATGCCCTACCGACCCCCACAACCTACTAACCCACACCCATGACCCACCGCACCCACCGAACCTAACCTACTGACACACACCCCACGACCACACCCACGACCACCGACCCACACCTATGACCCCAATGACACACACCCACACTCACTGGCCCACGGACCACACCCACCACTCACTGCCCACCGACCCGCACCCTACTGACCAACACCCACGACCCACACCCACTGTCCACACCACTGACCCACACCCTCTGACACACACCTATAACCCACACCCAATGGACCCCAACCACTGACCCACTGACCCACACCACTCAACCACTGACCCACTGACCACACTATGACCCAACATATGACCACTGACAAAACTGACCCACACCCACTGACCCACCGACAACCTTATGCCCACACCCACACCTACTGACCCCAATGACCCACACCCCAGGCGCCAGCATGTATCATGAGTCCACAAGCCTGCCAACTCGCCATCAAACGCTTTGAAGTTCCACCCACCCCCCACTGACCCACCACCCACGACAAACACCTATGACCCACACCCACTGACCCACTGACCCACACCCAGGCGCCAGCCAGTATCATGACGTCCACCAGCCTGCCCACTCGCCATCAACCAGCTTGAAGTTCCACCCACACCAGAGCGCCAGCTTGTTTACTGACGTCCCCCAGCCTTCCCACTCGCCGTCGACCAGCAGGAAATTTCTAGATATGCTGGTGCCTTTGCCATATTCTGTGTGTCAATGTGGGCGGTTCTGCATGTTTGAGGTGTAGTTGAGTTGTATATGTTATGGTTTATGTGTATTTCTACATATGTTGGTCCCTTTGCCCATATTCTTCCTGGGCCTAATATGGTGGCAGGTATGTATGTGTATTTGAATTTGTATTTGAATTTGTATGTGTATGCGTATGTTGGTGCCCTTGCCATATTCTGTGTCTAATGGTGGCAGGTATGTATGTGTATTTGAATTTGTATTTGAATTTGTATGTGTATGCGTATGTTGGCGACCTTTCCATATTTTGTGGTCTAATGTGACCCCGGCAGGGTATTTAGGTGGTTATTTGAATTTGTATTTGAATTTGTATGTGTATGCGTATGTTGGCGACCTTTCCATATTCTGTGTCTAATGGTGGCAGGTATGTATGTGTATTTGAATTTGTATTTGAATTTGTATGTGTATGCGTATGTTGGCGACCTTTCCATATTCTGTGTCTAATGGTGGCAGGTATGTATGTGTATTTGAATTTGTATGTGTATGCGTATGTGTATTTGAATTTGTATGTGTACGTGTATGTTGGTGCCCTTGCCATATTCTGTGTCTAATGGTGGCAGGTATGTATGTGTATTTGAATTTGTATGTGTATGCGTATGTGTATTTTCTATATATGTAGGTGCCCTTGCCATATTCTGTGTCTAATGGTGGCAGGTATGTATTTGAATTTGTATTTGAATTTGTATGTGTAAGCGTATGTTGGTGCCCTTTCCATATTCTGTGTCTAACTGTGGCAGGTAGGTATATGTATTTGAATTCGTATGTGTATGCGTATGTGTATTTGAATTTGTATGTGTACGTGTATGTTGATGCCCTTGCCATATTCTGTGTCTAATGGTGGCAGGTATGTATGTGTGTTTGGATTTTGAGGTGTATGCATATGTTTATGTGTATGCGTATGCTTATGTGTATATGTATGTGTATATGTATGTGTATGCGTATGTGTAAATGTATGTGTACGGTATATGGATTTTGAGGTGTATATGTATGTGTATATGTATGTGTATGCATATGTGTACATGTATGTGTATTTGAATTTCGAGGTGTATGCATGTGTGTATGCATATGTGTATGTGTGTATGCATGTGTGTATGCATATGTGTATGTGTGTATGCATGTGTGTATGCATCTGTGTGTGTGTATTCGTATGTTGGAGCCCTTTCCATATTCTGCGTATAACGGTGGCAGGTAACTCACCCCCAACCCCAGCCTCAACTTTATGCATACGTGCATGCAGGAAAACTGGTGGGCCATACTTGGAGTCCTGTACTTCGACTGAAAGACCATGGCCAGCAAAGAACTACGCTATGCATGGAGCCAGCAAACCCCACCCCCACCTGCACCACCCCACCCCAACCCCAACCCCAGCCCCACCCCACCCCACCCCAACCCCAACCTCAACCCAAACCCAACCCTACCCAACCAAACCAAACCCCATTGCACAGGAAAACTGGTAGGCCATACTTGGAGTCCTGTACTTAGGCTGAAAGACGACGGCCAGCAAAGAACTACGCTATGCATAGACCAGCAAACCCCACCACCATCAACCACCTGCCCCACCCCAACCCCGCCCCAACCCAACCTCAACCCCAACCAATCCCAACCAAACCCCACTACACAGGAAAACTGGTGGGCCATACTTGGAGTCCTGTACTTTGGCTGAAAGACCACAGCCAGCAAAAAACTACGCTACGCATGGAGCCAGCAAACCCCACCACCACCTGCGCCACCCCAACCCCAACCTCAACCCAACCAATCCCAACCAAACCCCACTACACAGGAAAACTGGTGGGCCATACTTGGAGTCCTGTACATCGGCTGAGAGACCACGGCCAACAAAGAACTACGCAATGCATGGAGCCAGCCTGTTGCTCCCTCATACTCTGCTCGAGAAGTCGATTTCACGCCAGTCAGGACTCTGGATCACGGATTGTTCACTTTACCTTCAGGTGACATGTTTGTATATGTTTTTACTCCTGCATTTTTTGTTCACTTTATCTGCTGCTGAAAGACCACGACCAACAAAGAACTACGCATTGCATGGAGCTAGCCTGTTGCTACCCCAAACTCTACTCGAGAAGTCGATTTCATGCCAGTCAGGATTCTGGATCACGGATTGTGCGCTTTACCTACAGGTGACTTGTTTACATACATACATTTTTCTTTTTTTCTTTCTTTTTTTACGCCTGCATTTGTTTTCCACTTTATCTGCCGTGTTTTTTCCTTCTTGTTGGCACGTGCACTTTTTGTTCACTTTATCTGCCGTTTTTTCTTCTTCTTGTTGGCACGTGCACTTTTTGTTCACTTTATCTGCCGTTTTTTCTTCTTCTTGTTGGCACGTGCACTTTTTGTTCACTTTAATTTATCTGACTGGCCGTTTTTTAACTTCTTCTTGTTGGCCGTGCAGCTTTTTGTTCCTTTAATCTGCTGCCGTTTTTTTTTTTTCTTTTTTTCTTCTTCCTTGTTGGCACTTTCACTTTGTGTTCACTTATATCTGGATCTGCGCGTTTTTTTTTTTTTTTTCTTTTTCTTCTTGTTGGCCGTGCACGTGTTGTTCACGTTAATCTGCCGTTTTTTTTTCCTTCTTCTTTCTTCTTGTTGGCCACGTGCACTTTTTTGTTCACTTTAATTTTATCTGCCGTTTTTTTTCTTCTTCCTTTGGGCACGTGCACTTTTGTTTGTTCACTTTATCTACCGTTTTTTTCTTCTTCTTGTTGGCAACGTGACTTTTTGTTCACTTTATAAATTTCTGCCCGTTTTTCCTTCTTCTTGTTGGCACTGCTTTTTGTTCACTTTAATCTGCCGTTTTTTTCTTCAAGTTCTTTGTTGGCAACGTGCACTTTTTTGTTTTCACTTTATATATCTGCCGTTTTTTCTTCTTCTTGTTGGCACGTGCACTTTTTGTTCACTTTATCTGCCGTTTTTTCTTCTTCTTGTTGGCACGTGCACTTTTTGTTCACTTTATCTGCCGTTTTTTCTTCTTCTTGTTGGCACGTGCACTTTTTGTTTACTTTATCTGCTGTTTTTTCTTATTCTCGTTGGCACATGCACTTTTTGTTCACTTTATCTGCCGTTTTTTCTTCTTCTTGTTGGCACGTGCACTTTTTGTTTACTTTATCTGCTGTTTTTTCTTATTCTCGTTGGCACATGCACTTTTTTATCACTGTAGATGTTTATGAAAATATATTTGTTTTGTTGTCAGCCTAGTCAATCAGGTACTTGAGAAGTTGATTTCACGCCAGTCAGGACTCTGAATCACGGATTGTGCACTTTAGCTACAGGTGACTTGTTTATATATACAAATATATATATATATATATATATATATATACCTTTTTCCACCTGCTTTTATTGTTCACTGTATTTGCTGGTGAACATATGTTTGTTTTTGTTGGCACCCTCACTTTTTGTTCACTTTATCTGCAGCTGAACATATATTTGTTTTATTGCAGAATAAGAGAACACAACAAATATCACAGATTGTTCACTTACTCTACGGTGGGACAGGAGGATGCCAGGAGCCATAGAAAGTCCGGCACGGCCCATGTTGGGGTATCGGGCAGTGGTTTCTATTAGGGGATCACGTGATCTATCGATACCCCCGGGTCCGGCGATATTTGGGCACCTCGTCGGGGGGTACCCCCCCCCCCCCCCCCCCCCCTCCGCCCCCTTGCCAACTTTTTCCTAACTTTTTTCTGACTGCTCCATTTCATCTCTGGAGAAGTGCAACGACTTCGTCTTAATGCAAGCGTTCCAATTCCATACTTTCCAGACACCTGCTATGTAATTTAAGCTCAAGTTCGAGTTCAAGTTCGAGTTCAAGTTTGAAAACTTGCTGTACCGCTGATCTGCTGCTTATCCTGGTCTGGGTTTGGCATGGATGTATCAATTAGCACTGCAAAGTCGAATGGGTCCATCGAGGAGTCTATTCACGACGAGAGTCCATCCAAGAGGCAGCATGTCGACCTGAGCGATAGCCGCCTGCTGTCTGACGACGATGACGGCAACTGATTTCGCAGGGTCGCAACAGTTCGAGCAGCACAACAAGTTCTGCAAGGGTACTCAGGCCCAAGCATCAACAAGGGACATCAAGCAGTCATAATCTGCAAGGCTAAGTACTTCAAGAAGTACAGCCAGAAGGCCAACTTGGATGATAAGGCGGCATGCACCAACACCCCGTTTGTGTGCCCCAACTGCTCAGCCACCATGTGGAATTACGGAATGGAGTCCCACCACAAGGAAAAGCACAGTGGTGTGGCTCAAGTACCCCCAATTGGGGCTTACGAGGTGGCACACATAGCAGCTATGATGAGCAAGTTGAAGCCTCGACAGCCTCGACTATAGTTTCTTGTCTGATGTGCTTTTTGGGGACCAGAGCAAGTTGAAGGTCTGATAGGGGCCTAACCAACTCAACAATAGCTTCCATAATCATGGTGGGCTCAGGTGGGCATTACATTTATACCTTTTGGTGGGTATCATGTAGCAAGCCCATGCAGGTTACAGGCCAATACCAGGCAAGTCAGTTATAAACGATGTTGAAGGAAAGCAAGGAACTATAAGGAAGCTAAAATATTGAGCTATCTAGGGTGCATATTGGATACATTTGTAATCGTGTTCAGGTCGTGTTTAAAAACAATCCACAACATTCCCTGGGGTTTTGAAAATGCAGGGTTCAAAAGGAGATGATTTGCCACAACATGGGCTAGGTGTCATCTAAATTTGGTGGGGTGGGGTACCCCCCCCCCCCCCCCATTTTTGACTCTTCCAACTTTTCTGGGGGGGTACCAGATATTTTTTGTATGTCACCCTCCCGGGTGGGAATATATGTTTTTTGTTGGCAGCCTACGTAGGGTTTAGGGTTAACGCCATACCATGCCATACCTAACCATACTAAACAAAATGAAGTCAAACCAAATGCGCTCAAACCAAATCAAACATAATCAAGCCAACATCAAATGAAACCAAACAAAATCAAATACAATGTAAACAAATCAAACTAAATATACTAAATCGAAACTAATCAAACAATCAAAACAAATCAAAATAAATCAAAATAAATCAAAGCAAAATATACCAAACCAAACCAAACAAACAAAATCAAGACAAACCGAACCAAACCAAATCAAATCAAACCAAACCAAATCAAATCAAACCAAATCAAATCAAATCAAATCAAATCAAACAAAATCAAACAAATTCAAAACAAAATCGAAACTAACCAAACCAAATCAATCAAATCAAACCAGATAAAACCAAATTAAATCAAACCAAAAATCAAACCAAACCAAACCAAACCAAATAAAACCAAATACAATAAAAAAAAAAAAAAAAAATCAAATGAAACCAAACAAAAAGAAACCAAATCAAAACAAATCAAATCAAACAAAACAAAACAAAATCATACCAAACAAAATCAAATCAAAACAAATCAAAACAAACAAAACAGACAAACAAAGCAAACCAGATCAAATCAAATCAAACAAAATCAAAACAAATCAAATCAAATCAAAACAAATAAAACCAAATCAAATCAAAACAAACAGAATCAAACAAATTCAAAACAAGTCAAATCAAAACAAATCAAACCAAATCTAACCAAATCAAATCAAATCACACAAAACCAAACAAACGCAAATCAAATAATATCAAACAAAATCAAATCAAAACGAATAAAAACAATCAATACAAAATCAAACCAAATCAAATAAAACAAAATTAAATCAGTCCAAATCAAATCAAACAAAATCAAAATAAATTAAACCAAACCAAACAAAACAAAACATAACCTAACCAAACGAATAAAATCAAACCATATAAAATAAAATAAAAACAAATCAAAGAAAATATAATAAAATAAAACAAAGTTAAGAAAACCAAACCCTAAACCCTCCACCCTAAACCATGCACACGACGACCTCAGAACGGGAGCCATAAAGCCAAATAAAATACAATAAAATAAAATAAAATAAAATAAATGAACTCTGATCCCAAGCATGACCACATTCTCAGAACGGAAGCCATAAAGCATGTAAGGACGTTTTCTTTGGCAAGGCCTCGAAGAATGTGCTCTCCCTAGCTGTTACCTCAGCCCCTTTCGTCGAGACCAGCACCTCCACTCCTTTTGTTGAGAACGGCAAGCAGGCAGGCTCACAGTTTATGGCGGAAATGTCTGACACGAGCGAGTACAGCCCGTCGCATAAAATGTTCTCTACGGGTTCTCAACAAAGTCGCACATCAGTGGACAGCTTCTTGGTGGAGTACGCAGCTGGCGGGAGAAGTAGGTTGGGATGGTTGAGTGGGAAGGGGAGTGGGGTGGGGAGCGGGGACTGTAGCCATGCACCGTCGCATCGAATGTTGGCTTCTCAACACAAACGCTCATCAGTGGACAGCTTCTTGGTGGAGTAAGAGGCTGGCAGGATAAGTGGGTTGGAATGGTTGAGTGGGAAGGGGAGTGGGGTGTAGTGGGGTGGGGTGCAGTGTGGTGGGGAGTGGGGAATGTAGACATGCACTGACATGTTGAATGTTGGTTTCGCAATAAAAACGCACATCAGTGGACAGCTTCTTGGTGGAGTACGCAGCTGGCGGGATAAGTGGGTTGGGATGGTTGAGTGGGAAGGGAGTGTTGTGTTGTGTTGTGGGGTGGGGAGTGGGGAATGTAGCCATGCACCGGCGCACCGAATGTTGGCTTTTCAACACAACGGCTCATCAGTGGACAGCTTCTAGGTGGAGTACGAGGCTGGCAGGATACGTGGGTTGGGATGGTTGAGTGGGGAGGAAGTAGGGTGTTGTGGAGTGGGGTGGGGTGTAGTGGAGTAAGGTGTAGTGGGGTGGGGAGTGGGGAATGTAGCCATGCACCGGCGCACCGAATGTTGGCTCTCCGACAAAACCACACATCAGTGGACGGCTTCTTGGTGGAGTACGAGGCTGGCAGGATACGTGGGTTGGGATGGTTGAGTGGGGATGAAGTAGGGTGTTGTGGAGTGGGGTGGGGTGTAGTGGAGTAAGGTGTAGTGGGGTGGGGAGTGGGGAATGTAGCCATGCACCGGCGCACCGAATGTTGGCTTTCCGACAAAACCGCACATCAGTGGACAGCTTCTTGGTGGAGTACGAGGCTGGCAAGAGCAGTAGGTTGGGATGGTTGAGTGGGAAGGGGGTAGGGGGTGGGGAGTAGTGTAGTGGAGTGTAGTGGGGTAGGTAGTGGGGAATGTAGCCATTTGATTCTCAACAAAGCCGCTGATCAGTGGACAGCTTCTTGGTGGATTACGTGGCTGGCATGAGAAGTAGGTTGGAGTGGTTGAAAAGTAGGTTGGAATTGATGAAAAGCAGGTTGAGGTGGTTGATAAGTAGGTTGAGGTGGTTGATAAGTAGGTTGATGTGGTTGAGAAGTAGGTTGAGGTGGTTGATAAGTAGGTTGAGGTGGTTGAGAAGTAGGTTCAGGTGGTTGATAAGTAGGTTGATGTGGTTGAGAAGTAGGTTGAGGTGGTTGATAAGTAGGTTGAGGTGGTTGAGGATAGGGTGATAAGTAGGTTTTCGGTTGATCGTGTGCTTTGGTTGAGAAAGTCGTTGCGTGTTGATAGTAGTTGATGTGGTTAGAGGACGTTTCTGTGTTTATAAGTAGGCTGAGGTGGTTGCTATAGGTTATAATGGTTGGATGTACTTGGCTGCGCGAGCAGTATATTGGTTGGAGTGGTTTGATAATGAGGTGGGATGTGTTTAGAATTAGGTTGAATGGGTTGCTAAGTACGATGAGTGTTTAAAGTACGTGCTGCTCTAGATGTCGGTTAGGTGGTTTAGAGTGATGACGTGGTTAGAAGTAGGGTTGGATGTAAGAACTTAGGTTGAGTGGTTGAGAAGTAGTTTAGACTTAGGGTGGTATGGAGAAGTACGTGTTGTGTTTGGATTAATTGACCTGGTTGAGAAGTAGGGTGGGATGGTTGAGAAGTAGGGTGGATTGTTTTCGAAGTAGGGTGGATGTTGAAGCGTAGGTTAGGGATGGTTGCGAAGTAGGGTGGTTATGGTTGAAAGATTGAGAAGTAGGGTGGGATGGTTGAGAAGTAGGGTGGGATGGTTGAGAAGTAGGGTGGGATGGTTGAGAAGTAGGGTTGGAATGGTTGAGAATTAGGTTGGAATGGTTGAGAATTAGGTTAGAATGGTTGAGAAGTAGGTTGAGGTGGTTGAGAAGTAGGTTGAGGTGGTTGAGATTTAATTTGAGGTGGTCGAGAAGTAGGGTGGGATGGTTGAGAGGCAGGGTGGGATTCCCCCCAACTTCACCAAACTCCTCACACTCCTCAAACTTGTTAGGTGGAAATCAACCCTACGGGGACTACTTCCAAAAGCCAGACATGGGTGTCTACATCGTCTTGTTTATCCCACTCCAACTCCCACTCCCACTCTCACTCCCACCCACCTTCTCCAAACTCCTCTATCTGAATCTCCTCACACTCCTCAAACTTCCCAGGTGGAAATCAACCCTACCAGGACTACTTCCTAAAGCCATACATCTACATCGTCTTGTTTACCCCATCCCCACCCCCACCCCTACCCCCACTCCCACTCTCACTCCCACCCAACTTATCCACACTCCTCTATCTCAATCTCCGCACACTCCTCAAACTTCCCAGGTAAAAATCAATCCCACCACGGACACTTGCAAAAGCCATACATGGGCGTCTACATCTTCCTCTCCACCCCACTCCCACTCCCACCCAACTCCTCCACACTCCTCACACTCCTCAAACCTCCCAGTTCAAAATCAATCCCACCACGGACACTTGCAAAAGCCATACATGGACGTCTACATCTTCTTCTCCATCCCACTCCCACTCCCACCCAACTCCTCCACACTCCTCACACTCCTCAAACTTTCCAGGTGGAAATCAATCCCACCGCGGGCACTCGCAAAAGCCATACATGGGCGTGTACATCGTCTTCTCCACCCCACTCCCCGGGCCGTTGTTGAAAGCTATGATAGAGAAAGTGGACATACTCCTTATGGCTGTGATGCCAATCGTGACCCAGAAGCTATTGAAGGACATGCTTCAGGTTTGGTTTGGTATATTATTTATTATATTCTAGTATAGTAAAGTAAAGTAAAGTATAGTATAGTATAGTACAGTATAGTATAGTATAGTATAGTATAGTATAGTATAGTATAGTATAGTACTGTATAGTATAGTATAGTACAGTACATTACATTATTTATTTATTTATTGGGCTTGGGCAACTCAACCTTGCCTACAGAAACCTGAAAAAAAGAAAGACAGGAACTATGTGAGGGGAAGCTCGTCAGCACGTTTCCCCCTAAACCACCTAAACCCTAAACCCTAAGTGGACATACTCCTTGTGGCTGTGATGACCATCGTGGCCCAGAAGCTATTGAAGGACATGCTTCAGGTTTGGTTTTATTGGGCTTGTGCACAGGGTAGGACAATGGCCTTCCTGAAATATGCTGGCAAAATCGGACTTTTATTGGGCTTGGGCACAGGGTAGGACAATGGCCTTCCTGAAATATGCTGGCAAAATCGGAATTTTATTGGGCTTGGGCACAGGGTAGGACAATGGCCTTCCTGAAATATGCTGGCAAAATCGGACTTTTATTGGGCTTGGGCACAGGGTAGGACAATGGCCTTCCTGAAATATGCTGGCAAAATCGGACTTTTATTGGGCTTGGGCACAGGGTAGGACAATGGCCTTCCTGAAATATGCTGGCAAAATCGGAATTTTATTGGGCTTGGGCACAGGGTAGGACAATGGCCTTCCTGAAATATGCTGGCAAAATCGGACTTTTATTGGGCTTGTGCACAGGGTAGGACAATGGCCTTCCTGAAATATGCTGGCAAAATCGGACTTTTATTGGGGCTTGGGCACAGGGTAGGACAATGGCCTTCCTGAAATATGCTGGCAAATCGGACTTTTATTGGGCTTGGGCACAGGGTAGGACAATGGGTCCTTAAATCGGACTTTTATGGGCTTGGGCACAGGGTAGGACATGGCCTTCCTGAAATATGCTGGCAAATCGGACTTTTATTGGGCTTGGGCACAGGGTAGGACAATGGCCTTCCTGAAATATGCTGGCAAAATCGGACTTTTATTGGGCTTGGGCACAGGGTGGACAATGGCCTTCCTGAAATATGCTGGCAAAATCGGACTTTTATTGGGCTGGGCACCGTGGTAGGACAATGGCCTCCTCGAGATATGCTGGCAAAATCGGGACTTTTTATTGGGCTTGGGCACAGGGGTAGGACAATGGCCTTCCTGAAATATGCTGGCAAAATCGGACTTTTATTGGGCTTGGGCACAGGGTAGGACAATGGCCTTCCTGAAATATGCTGGCAAAATCGGACTTTTATTTGTCCCCTTCCCGTGCACTTTTGGGGGCATTATTTTGAAACCACATTTTTCTTTTCTGGGGTGGTGTGTGTGTGTGTGTGTGCAGGGGGGGGGGGGGGGGGGGGGGCAACTCAACCTAGCCTAGAAATCTAAAAAAAGAAAGACAGGAACCATGTAAGGATAAGCTCGTCAGCACTTTGTTTTCCTGAACCACCTAAACCCTGACACCACCTAAACCCTTAACCATTCAGAAGCTCTTGAAGGACATGAATCAGGTTTGCTTTGGTTTTATTGGGCTTGGGTAACTCAACCTTGCCACTTGTTCGCCTAAACTTTGCAACCTTGCACTTGTTCGCCTAAACTTTGCAACCTTGCACTTGTTCGCCTAAACTTTGCAACCTTGCACTTTTTTCCTCAACCACCTAAACCCTGACACCACCTGAACCCTAAATCCTAACCACCTAACCCTAACACCACCTAGGACCCTAAACCATCCAGGAGCTCTTGGAAGAAAAAAATAAGAGTCAGGTTTGGTTTAGTTTTATTGAGCTTGGGCACAGGGTAGGACAATGGCCCCCCTGAAATGTGCTGGCAATACCGGACTTTTGTTTTTACCCCACCGGTGCACTTTTGGGGCATATTTTGAAAACGCATTTTTTTGTGTGTGTGTGTGTGGTGGTGGTGGTGGGGGGGGGGGGGAAGGAATCAACCTTACCTACATGAATTTGAAGTAAAGAAAGGCATGAATCAGTCAATCAGGTTTAGTTTTATTGGGCTTGTGCAACTCAACCTTGCCACTTTTTTGCCCAAACTTTGCAACCCTGCATTTTTTTCCTCTACCACCTAAACCCTAACACCACATAAACCCTAACACCACATAAAACCGTAACCCTAAACCATCCAGGAGCTCTTAAAAGACATGAACCAAGTGGGAGGGAAGTGAAACAAGTTTTTTATGACATGGCAGCAGGTGCAAGCTCTGCAAGCCACGCATCGTGCTGCAGAGGGAGTTGCGGGGTGGGGGCTAGGGTTGGTCGTTAGTGGTTGGTTGCAGGGTAATTCAAAGCGCGCGCTTTTGCGCTTTTGTGCGCTGACTTTTTGAACCCCTCTGCGCTTTAGGCACAGTTTTTTGCAACCCTTAGTGGGCGCTGCAAGTAAATTTTGCGCTTTTTGCACTACAAAGTTCCTGTACCTTCGCCCTAGGTGTAGGACCCTGATATACTAGGTAGGACCCTGATATACTGGTACGACCCTGATATATATGTAGTCTAGGACCCTGTATATAGTCTAGGACCCTGATACACTGGTAGGACCCTGAGTTCCTGTACCTTCAGCTAGGTGTAGGACCCTGATATATGGTTAGCCTGCGCGATGACTGCTCAACAATCCTGAAATCAGGATTGAGTAGCCCAATTAGCTACTCAACCTGGCCTACATTAATCTAAAATACAAAAACACGGGGAAGTGGGTCAAAACTTCTGCGGCCAGCACTTTTTCCTGAACTACTTTAATTCTAAAACCACCTTAACCCTAAACAATCGAAACCCAAGTGCTGACCAGCTTCCCCCTACCTGTGCACCAGGAGTGGCTGTAAAACCCTAAACCCTAAACCCTTAACCACCAAAAACCAAGTGCTGACCAGCTGCCCCCCACCCATTCACCAGGAGTGGCTGAAAATCCCTCAATCCTAAACCCTAAACCTTAACCACCGAAACCCATGTACTGACCAGCTTTCCCCCACCCGTGCTCAAGGAGTGGCTGTAAAACCCTAAACCCGAAACTCGAAACCCTAACCCGAAGCCACCAAAACCCAAGTGCTGACCAGC
The DNA here is from genome assembly GCA_013435795.1 of Chlamydomonas sp. ICE-L. Taxonomy (NCBI): domain Eukaryota; kingdom Viridiplantae; phylum Chlorophyta; class Chlorophyceae; order Chlamydomonadales; family Chlamydomonadaceae; genus Chlamydomonas; species Chlamydomonas sp. ICE-L. The sequence goes on along the minus strand of JACBWV010000227.1, from coordinate 1,122,528 downwards.
TTCCCCCTACCCGTGAACCAGGAGTGGGAGTACCTCCACGACGAAGTGCTGGACTCTGACGTGATGCGCCTGGAAAGTAGCATGTCTGCTGTGGGTATGCCACCGGCATTAGATATGGCCCAACTACAGGTGCTCGATGGGCCAGAGGGCGCCGCAGCTATAGCAGCAGTTGCGGCTGCCATGAATGCCGGGGGGGGAGATACCCACGCCCCTGCCGCTGCACTAGCAGCAGTAACTGCGGCGATGGCAAACCAACGTCCCTTGGATCGTTCAGGTGAGAGGGGAGGAGGGAGAGGAAGGGGGGGGGGGGGGGGGGGGGGGGGGGGGGGGGTAGAGAGTGGGCGGGGGGGTGGGGTAAAGGGGGGGTACTCATTTCCCCTCCATAGCATCACAACCACATTTACAGAGGCCATGTAAACATCTACGTCCTTCATATCGTTCGGAATGGTTTGGTTAGTCGATGATGTTGTTATTGTTTTTTTTTTCCTTTTTTTAATTAATCCCTATACTCATCCAACATCTATTTACCTGCTTCTTTCCCAGCCTTTGTTTCTAATAGGGGGTGTGGGTGGTGGGCCTTTGTGTCCTGGTGTGGAAGGGGAGGCCTATCCTCATCCAAACCGCATGACCTGCCTGCTGCCCTCCTTGGTGGCGAATAGGGGGGGGGGTGGGTTGGGGGGGGCCCTGGTGGCCTTGGATGGAAAAGGTAGTGCCGATAACCCTCATCACCGCTATTGACCTGCCTCTGCCCATCCTTGTGGCTTATATGGGGGGGTTGTTGGGGGGGTTGGGGCCACCTTCCCTGGTTTTTGGAACGGGAGGCCCATACGCATATTCCAACCGCGAGTGACCTTGCTTCCCTCCTGGGTGGCGAAGAGGGGGGGGGGGTGAGGGGGGGGGGCCTCGGTGGGAAAGGGAGGCCCATACTCATCCAACCGCTAGTGACCTGCTGCTGCCCATTCTTGGTGGCGAAGAAGCAGTCTGTGGCCAGGGCACCCTCCCGTTGTAAGCATATGAACTCCTTGTCCAGCTTCATGGCTTTTACCTGCTCAGGAAGTCAGGATGGGGGTTTAGGGTTCAGGGTTAAGGGTGTAGGCTTTTGCCAGCCCGTATTCACCCATTCCCCCACCTCATCACACGTCTCTCCCGTACAAAGGCACTGAATGTTCCTCCCCCCAGATATGATATCCTCACCCACCTACCTCTAAGCACACACACACACACTGCCCCGCACATACACACCGATTCCCCCCCCCCCACCCACCCACACACACACACCCACACACCACCACATACACTGTCCCTCTACAGCTTACAGCTCAGTCATTATGGAGCCAGCACTCTTTGTACCCCAAACACTAAACCCTAAACCCTACAGCTTCTCAGTCATCATGGAGCCAGCACTATTCGTACCCCAAACACTAAACCCTAAACCCTACAGCTTATCAGTCATTATGGAGCCAGCACTCTTCGTACCCCAAACACTAAACCCTAAACCCTAAACCCTACAGCTTCACAGTCATCATGGAGCCCGCACTCATCGTACCTTCAACCCTTAAACCTAAACCCTACAGCTTCACAGTCATCATGGAGCCGGCACTCTTCGTACCCCAAACCCTAAACCTTAAACCCTACAGCTTCACAGTCATCATGGAGCCGGAACTCTCCGTACCTTTAACCCTAAACCCTAAATCCTAAACCCTAAACCCTACAGCTTCTCAGTCATCATGGAGCCGGCACTCTTCGTACAAGGCACTCAATGTTTCACTAGAGGACAAGAATGCCAATGCCTCTAGACACTCCTTCAACGTGGACCATGGCAGCACAATGAAAGATAGTGTGACGCCCATGTTTGCCGCTATCCACGACAAGCTGAGAACCATGCAGGTACAGTCTTATTTTGGAAGTTGGGCATATTTTTACACTCACATGCACACACACACACACACATACACACACATACACACACATACACACACACACAACTACACACCCTCATACACACACATGCACACACACCCTCAAACCCACACATGCACACACACACACAACTACACACCCTCATACACACACATGCACACACACACACCCTCAAACCCACACATGCACACACTCCTATAATATGGACCATGCCTGCACAATGAAAGATGGCGTGACGCCCATGGTCGCTGCTATCAACGACAAACTGAGGACCATGCAGGTATAGGATATATATATATATATGTATATATACCTCTTTTTTCCGGGGTGGGGTGGGGTGGGGGGCATGTTTCACACATACATGCACATACACACACACACCCTCATACACACACATACCCCGAGATACACACACTCAACATCACACAGCAACACATACGCCTAATACACACCCTCAACACTCACAAGGCCCACAGCCACACTACACATAACACCCAAACACCCCCTCAAACACCCAAAAACTCATTATGGCCCACAGCCACACACACACATACCCTCAACACCCAATCCCCCTCAACACACACAAAGCCCCAGCCTACACACACACATACACTCTCTACACACCTTAAAGACCCGCAAACCTCACATTCCCACCCTATACCCACCCACACATACACTCATACACACCCCAAACCACAGCCCCATTCCCACGCCACACAACACAACACTCATACACACCCTCCCCCCCCCACATTCCCACACCCGCCACACCATACCCTCATAACACACCCCTCAACACACACCTCCCATCATCCAGCCACACACATACACTCATTACGAACCTCAACATCCCACTGCCGCCAGCCACACACACATACCGCTCATCCACCCCCCCCCTCGCACACTCACCTTTCCCCAGGCAAAAACCCCCACCCTCACTCCACTCATCCAACACCGCTGGGCACACGCTCCCACCTTGTTCCCCATCCACACACCCATACCCTCCTACACCACCCCTCAAACACCCCCTTCCCCCTCACAAAGCACCCATCCACTCATACGCACCCTCAAACAGCCACCCACATTCCGCCTTCTCGCGAAAGGGCTGGAGTCCCGCCCCCCTCCCCTCATCCACCACCCTCCTGCCCCCCCACCATTCCACCCCGTCCCCCCCCCCTCCCCTCCTACCACCCCTCACACCCCCCACATGCCCCACCCCCCCAACGCACACACATACCACTCACGCACCCGCCCCCCAACCAGCGCCCCCCATTCCCCCATCCCCCCACACATACATCTACTACCCTCAAACAACACATGCCCACGCCGCACACCATACACGCATCACACCCTCAACACCACATGCCCCACACCCCACACACACATACACTCAAACACACCCTCAAACACACACATGCCCACAGCCACACACACATACACTCACACACACCCTCAAACACACACATGCACACACCAACACACACATACACTCATACACACCCTCAAACACACACATGCCCACACTCATACACACCCTCAAACACACACATGCCCACACCCACACACACATACACTCACGCACACCCTCAAACACACACATGCACACACCAACACACACATACACTTACGCACACCCTCAAACACACACATGCCCCCACACACACACATATACTCAAACACACCCTCAAACACACACATGCACACACCAACACACACATATACTCATACACACCCTCAAACACACACATGCACACACGCCTTCAACGTGGACCATGGTAGCAAAATGAAAGACAGCGTGACTCCCATGGTCGCCGTTATCCACAAACACAAACACCTAACACCACAAAACACACACCACACACCACACCACACCACACAAACAAACACCAACACAAAGCAACTCACAACAACCCCAAACACCACACCACACCACACCCCAAACCCACACCACCAAACACCAACACACACCAACACCAACAGTAACCCCCCCCCCCCCCCCCCCCCCCCCCCCACTAACACAACACAACACCACACACCACACACCACCCAACACCACCACACATGAACCCACACAACGCAACAACCCCAACACAGACACCAACCACTACATTAAACACCAACACACACCAACACTAACAAAAAACACCACCACACACTAAACACCAAACTTACACCACACCAAACCACCCTACCGTAGGCAAGGTTAATGAGGACCTTCAATCAGTCTAGGAAGGAGGGGCTGTGTAACACACACCAACACACACCAACACGCACCAAACACCAACAAACACCAGCATCACCACCACCACACACACCACACCAACAACTAACAGACCCCTAACACTACACACCAACAAACCCAACACAACCAACACCAACATAACCGACAAACACCAACACTAACACAAACCCCGACAAACACCAACACAATCACACACCAACACCCAACAAACACCAACACCCCAACACCACCCACACCAACACACCACACACTAAACACCACAAACACTAACACACCACACACCAACACAACAAACAACCCCAACACACAACACACACACCACATCTAACCACCAACAAACCCAAACACCCAACAGACACAACACCAACACGAACAAACTAACACAAAACACCAACACACACTAAACACCAACACACACCAACACCAACACCAAACACCAACACCAACACCAAACACCAACACACACCAACACCAACACTAGCACAAAACACCAACACACACCAAACACCAACAACCTAACACGAAACACCAACACACACCAAACACCAACACACACCAACGCACACCAACACACACCAACATTAAACACCTACACACACCAACACCAACACTAAAACGAAACACCAACAAACACCAACACACACCAACACACACCAACACACACCAACACACACCAACACCAACACCAAACACCAACGCACACCAGCCCTACCAACAAACACCAACACACACCACACACCAAACACCTCACCACCATACCTCATCTATACTTATTAATTCCTCCACTTAGTCTATTATTATTATCTTCCCTTACACCACCACACCAACCCCCAAACACCACACCACACCAACAAACACCAAACACCACACTACACCGACAAACACCAACACCAACAACAAACACCCACACACACCAACATCAACACACACCAACACACACCTCACCACCCAACCGCAGGCGAGACTGATGAAAACCTCCACTGTGTCGAGGAAGGAGGAGCTGTGTAACATCATCCTTTTCGATGTACTAGGCACCGGTGGTTTCGGAACAGTTTACCGCGGAACGTACGACGATACCGAGGTGGCTGTGAAGGTCATCTCGTCAGTCCATGGGGGGGACGCCAAGGACGTGAGGGATGCATTGGAGTTGGCGGTATTGTCGAACATCAACCATCCCAACATTGTTCAGGTGAGGGGCTGCGTGGAGTCCATCGAGGGTAGACGGGGGTGAGGGTTAGGTGGGGTAGAGGGGTGGGGGATAGTTTGGATGTGGGTGGATGGGGTGGGAGGGTGGGGTGGGGGTGGTGGGGGGGTTGGGTAATGGATTTTGGGGGTTTATGGGTGTATTGGGTTTGAAGTTGTTGGGTGTTTTTGGTGTGTGGGTGGTGTTTGTTTTGTGTACATGATGTTATTTGGTTTTGTATTGTGTTTTAGGGGTTGTGGTTTTGGTGGTGTAATTCTGTTGTGTGTTGATTTTTGTTTGTTTTGTGTAATTATATTTGGTTTTTTGCTTTTTGTGGTTTGTTGGTTGTTGTTTTTTGTTGTGGTTTGTTGGTATCCCTTACTTGAATGTAAGACAATTTTGTTATGATATTGTTTTGGTGTTTTTTTTTGTTAATTTTGGTGTTTGTTAATATTTGGTTCTAATGAAAGTAATCTCGTCCTGTCATTGGGGCCTTGTAGCTTGGCTGCCCTGCTCCCCCTCCTCGGACCGCCACCTTATTGGCCGAGTCATGTTGAGGATAGGGCACGGGCACAAACAACAAAAATGAAATTTGAACATCCAAGAATTGTCACAATGACCTCGAAGGACGTGCCACGGTGGGATTAAGGGAATAGGATCGTAAGTATGCGGTGGTTGAGCCGACATCGCATCTGGATTCCAGTTACCGTGCCGGTCGACGACCCTCCGGACAGGGCATGGTAACACAGATGTGAGAGACGTGGATGTGGACGTGTTGTCAAGCATCAACCACCCAACCAGCATGTAGGTGAGGGGGTGGGTGAGGGGGGTGGGGGCGGAGGTTTGAAGGGTGGGGGTGGGTGCAGGTGGGGGTTGAAGTGGGGATGGGGGTTGGAGTGGGGGTGGGAGCGAGGGTGGGGGTGAGGGTGAGAGAGCTGTCCTTAGTCTGTGCCTGCCTGCCTGCCTGCCAGCCTGTCAACCAGTCTGCCATCCGCCAACATATCAATCTGCCAACCTGTCAACCAGTCTGCCAACCTGTCAACCATTCTGCCAACTTCCCACCTGTCAACCAATCTGCTAACTGCCCACCTGTCAACCAGTTTGCCAGCCTGCTACCCTGTCAACCAGTCTGCCAACCGCCCCCTGTCACCATTCTGCCAACCGCCCACTGTCAACAATCTGCCAACCGCCCCACCCTGTCACAGTCCCTCTCACCTCCCACCTCAACCATCTGCCAACCGCCCACCTGTCAACCAATCTGCCAACTGCCCACCTGTCAACCAGTCTGCCAACTGCCCACCTGTCAACCAATCTGCCAGCCTGCTACCCTGTCAACCAGTCTGCCAACCGCCCACCTGTCAACCAGTCTGCCAACCGCCCACCTGTCAACCAATCTGCCAACTTCCCCCCCTTCAACCATCTGCCCAACGGCCCCTCTGCCATCCAGTTTTTGCCGCCAGCCTGCTACCCTGTCAACCAGTCTGCCAACCGCCCACCTGTCAACCAGTCTGCCAACCGCCCACCTGTCAACCAATCTGCCAACTGCCCACCTGCCAACCAGTTTGCCAGCCTGCTACCCTGTCAACCAGTCTGCCAACTGCCCCCTGTCCAACCATTTTGCATCTGTACCCTGTCAACCAGTCTGCCAACTGCCCACCATGTCAACCAGTTTGCCAGCCTGCTACCCTGTCAACCAGTCTGCCAACTGCCCACCTGTCAACCAGTTTGCCAGCCTGCTACTCTGTCAACCAGTCTGCCAACTGCCCACATGTCAACCAGTTTGCCAGCCTTGCTACTTTCTGCAACCATCCTGCCAACTGCCCCACCTTCAACCAATTGCCAGCCTGCTACCTGTCCACCACTGCCAACCGCCCACCTGCAACCATTCCTGCAAACAAGCCCACTGTCCAACCACTCTTCTGTCCAACTGCCACCTGGACAACCAGTATGCCAGCCTGCTACCCTGTCAACCAGTCTGCCAACTGCCCACCTGTCAACCAGTTTGCCAGCCTGCTACCCTGTCAACCAGTCTGCCAACTGCCCACATGTCAACCAGTTTGCCAGCCTGCTACCCTGTCAACCAGTCTGCCAACTGCCCACCTTTCACCATTCCGCCGCTACTCGTCAACCAGTCCTGTCTGCCAACTGCCCACCTGTCAACCAGTTTGCCAGCCTGCTACCCTGTCAACCAGTCTGCCAGCCTGCTACCCCGGTAGACTGGTTGACTGCCGGACAGACAGGCAGACAGATAGACAGACTGGCAGGCAGGCAGGCAGACAGAGGGATAGACAAGATTGCCGGATAGCCAAACAGACATATAGACAGACACTCTGCCTCATTGACTCACTGACTGACACTGACCCTATCACCCTCATTCTGTCATCCTCTTCCTCATACCCTCTTCCTCATACCCTCTGACCCTCTCCTTCATACCCTCTCACCCTCTCCCTCTCACCCTCTCCCTCGCACACAGGCCATTGCCCACTACACGTCCGTCAATACCGTGCGGCGCTCATTGCTGTAAGATTCCTCTCTGACTCACTGGCTGAAACTGACCCTCTCACCTCTCACGTCCTCATCTCCCTTCACCCTCTCACCCTCATTCTCACCCTCTTCCTCACCCTCACCCACGCACACACACCCTCTTCCTCACCCTCACCCACACACACACCCTCACACCTCCTCCTCACCTTCAACCCTCTCACCCCCTCATTCTCACCCGCTTCCTCAAACCCCACACACCCACACACCCATACGCCCTCTACCCTCACCCACCCACACAACCTCGTTCCTCACCTTTAACCCCTCTCAGTCCCTCATTCTAACCCTCTCCGTCACCCGCACTCACACACAAACACCCTCACCCTCACCCACCCACACACACACCCTCTCTCACCTTCACCAGCCTCCTCACCCTCATTCTCACCCCTTCCCTCCCCTCACCCACAACCCACCAAAGCACCCTGCCCTCACCCTCACCCACACACACACCTCTCCCTCACCTTCACCCTCTCACCCTCATTCTCACCCTCTTCCTCAACCCTCACCACAACCCTCTCCCTCTACCTCACCCACCCCACCCTCTCCTCACCCTCACCCACACACACACCCTCGCCCTCACCCTCACCCATTTCACATCCGTGAGTTTTTTGCACCGCTCACTGCTAGAAGATTTCTCTCTGACTCACTCACCCTCTCACCCCCTCACCCTCTCACTCTCTCCCTCTCTCTCACTCTCACTCTCTCCCTCGCCCACAGGTCATTGCCCACTTCACATCCGCCAGTGTCGTGCGGCGCTCAGTGCTGGAAGATGCCTCACTGACTCCCTCACCCTCTCCCTCACCCTCTCCCGCTCACCCTCTCACGCTCACCCTCTTGCCCTCTCCCTCCCACCCTCTTACCCTCTCTCTCTCTCTCTTACCCTCTGACCCTCCCACTCTCCCTCACCCACAGGTCATAGCCCACTTCACATCCGTCAGTGTCGTGCGGCGCTCAGTGCTGGAAGATGCTAAGTACTTCAAACATGACAAAACAATAAGTAGGACGTCCTCTGAGCTTCAGCTTCCGGAAAAGATTGGCGTTGCCTTTGGCTCCACCTTGGGTATGTTGTTGTTGTTTTGGTTTGGTTTTGTTGTTGTTGTTGTTGTTTTGGTTTGGTTTTGTTGTTGTTGTTGTTGTTGTTGTTGTTTTGGTTTGGTTTGGTTTGGTTTTGTTGTTGTTGTTGTTTTGGTTTGGTTTTGTTGTTGTTGTTGTTTTGGTTTGGTTTTGTTGTTGTTGTTGTTTGTTTTGGTTTGGTTTTGTTGTTGTTGTTGTTGTTGTTTTGGTTTGGTTTTGTTGTTGTTGTTTTGGTTTGGTTTGTTGTTGTTGTTGTTGTTGTTTTGGTTTGGTTTTGTTGTGTTGTTTTGGTTTGGTTTTGTTTTTGTTGTTGTTTGGTTTTGTTTGTGTGTTGTGTTGTTTTTTGTGGTTTTGCGGTTGTTGTTGTTTTGTTTTTTTCTTGGTTTGGTTTTTCGTTGTTGTTGTCTTTTGGTTTGGTTTTGTGTGTTGTGTTTGTGTTTGTTGTTTTGGTTTGGTTTTGTTGGTTGTCTGTTGTTGTTGTTGTTGTTGTTTTGGTTTTGTTGTTGTTGTTGTTTTCGGTCTATTTTTGGTTGTTGTCGTTGTTCGGGTTTTACGAGCCTTGGTTTGGTTTGTTGGTTGTTGTTTGTGTTGTCGATTTCGGGTTTTGTTGTTGTTGTTTTGGTTTGGTTTGGTTTTGTTGTTGTTGTTGTTTTGGTTTGGTTTGGTTTGGTTTGGTTTGGTTGTTGTTGTTGTTGTTGTTTTGGTTTGGTTTTGTTGTTGTTGTTGTTGTTGTTTTGGTTTGGTTTTGTTGTTGTTGTTGTTGTTGTTGTTTTGGTTTGGTTTTGTTGTTGTTGTTGTTGTTGTTTTTTTGGTTTGTTTTGTTGGTTGTGTTGTCTGTTTTGGTGATTTGGTTTTGTTGTTGGTTGGTGTTTCTGTTTGGTATCTTGTTGTTGTTGTTGTTTTGGTTTGGTTTTGTTGTTGTTGTTGTTGTTTGGTTTGGTTTTGTTGTTGTTGTTGTTGTTTTGGTTTGGTTTTGTTGTTGTTGTTGTTGTTTTGGTTTGGTTTTGTTGTTGTTGTTGTTGTAGTTGTTTTGGTTTGTTGTTGTTGTTGTTGGTTTGGTTTGGTTTTGTTGTTGTTGTTGTTTTGGTTTTGTTGTTGTTGTTGTTGTTTTGGTTTGGTTTGGTTTTGTTGTTGTTGTTGTTATTGTTGTTGTTTTGGTTTGGTTTTGTTGTTGTTGTTGTTTTGGTTTTGTTGTTGTTGTTGTTGTTGTTGTTGTTGTTGGTTTGGTTTTGTTGTTGTTGTTGTTTTGGTTTGGTTTTGTTGTTGTTGTTGGTTTGGTTTGGTTTTGTTGTTGTTGTTTTGGTTTGGTTTTGTTTGTTGTTTGTATATTTGTTGTTGTTGTTTGTGGTTTGATTGTTGTTGGTTCTATGTTGTTGTGGTTTTGTTGCTTGTTGTTTTGGTGGTGTTTTGTTGTTTGTTGTTGTTTGTTGTTGTTTTGTTTTGTTGTTGTTATTAGTTTTCGGCGTTGTTGTTGTGGTTGTTTTGTTTGTTGTTGTTGTTGTTGTTGTTTTGGTTTTGTTTTGTGGTTTGTTGTATGTTGGTTGTGTGTTTGTTGTATGTTGTCGCGTCCCGGGCGCGGCGCCAGTCCCGTGGAGGGCCCCGGTGCCTGTGAAGCCGTCTGGTGGCGGAGGGCTGTCCCTTGGATCCCCCCTGTATGCTCCCCTTTTGGTTCTGTTGTTGTCGTGAGTGCCTGTTGTTGTTGTTGTTCGCTGTTGTCTGATCCCGTCCGGAGTGGCGCGGGCAGCGTCGCCGTTGCCGGCTAAGCTTCCAGGTCGCAGGTGCAATCTTATGCTGCGGCGTCTCTTCTGGAGCCCTGGCCTTGTGGCCCACCGTGGGATTTTGGGGGTGAGGGGTGGGCGGTGGTTGGGTTGGGTTGGTGGGGGTTACGGAATTGTTGGTTGGTGTTGGTGGGGGGGCGAAGCCAGGGCGAGGGGGAATACAAGTAGAGTGCAGAAGGTGAAGGTTTGAAGTAGGGTGAGGGGCTGTCCTTGATCCCCCCCCCCCATCCACTTGGCTCCACCTTGGGAATGTTGTTGTCGTTGTTGTCGTTGTTGTTGTTGATGTTGTTGTTGTTGTTTTTGCTGTTGTTGTTTTGGTTGTTGTTGTTGCTGGTATTGTTGTTCTTTTGGTTGTTGTTGTCGTTGTTGTTGATGATGTTGTTGTTGTTGTTGTCAGAGTCCAGGGGCGAGGGGGAAGTAGAAGTTGAGTGCGAAGGTGAAGGTTGAAGTAGGGTGAGGGGGCTGTCCTTGATCCCTCACTTCGGCTCCACCTTGGGTATGTTGTTGTTGTTGTAACTGTTGTTGCTATCGTCGTGGTCGTTGTTGTTGTTGTTGTTGCTGCTGTTGTTGTTGTTGTTGTTGTTGCTGTTGTTTTTGTTTTGGTTGTTGTTGTTGTTGTTGTTGTTGTTGTTGTTGTTGTTGTTGTCGTTGGTATTGTTGTTGTCAGAGTCCAGGGGCCAGGGCGAAGTAGAAGTAGAGGGCAAAGGTGAAGGTGGACGTAGAGTGAGGGGGCTGTCCTTAATCCTTGCCTTTGGCCCCACCTTGGGTATGTTGTTGTTGTAACTGTTGTCGTCGTTGTTGTTGTTGTTGTTGTTGTTGTTGTTGTTGTTGTTGAAGTATGGCATTGCCTTTGGCTCCACCTTGGGTTTGTTGTTGTTGTTTTTATTGTTGGTGCTGTTGTATCTGGCTGAGGCACCTATCGGGTACCAATACGATACAGTACAATACAGCACTACGATCCGGCTACCACAGCTGTTGTTTTTGTTTTTGTTGGTGTATTTGTATCTTGCGGAGGCACCTATCGGTTATCAATACAATACAGTACGATACAGTACACTAAAGCACTACGATCAGGCTACTACAGTGAGTAAAGGGTGAAGGTGAAAGAGGCAAATACATAATTTAAAACATCCCTCATCTTAACCCCCACTCTCGCCCTCAACCCCGAAAACGACCCCCCCACCTCCACCCCACTCTCACCCTCACACCCACCACCCCCATCCTCACCCCAAAATTCACCCCAGCACTCACGCCTAAACAACTCACCCCACCCTCACCCTCACACCCCCACCCTCCACCCCAACACTTACCCAACTCTACCCTCACCCCAACACTCACCCCACCCTCACCTCACCCGCCAGCCACCCGCCCCACCCCAACAATCACCCACACACTCACCCCAACACGTACCCGTACCCTCACCCCCCCCTCCCAACACTCACCCCAACGCGTACCCGTACCCCCACCCTCACCCTCACAACCCCCCCACCCCAACACTCATTAAGGGCGCCTGGAGGCGCGTCCCGAATGAAATGATTCAGATCCTTAATTCAATGTATTTTAATGAATTTAATTGAATTGTAATAATAGTTGTGTTATTTTAATTCGATTTATTCCTTTCCATATCATTTAATTACCGTGATTTGAATGCATGTAATTGCTTTAAATTGTATCAATTCGAATTGTATTAAATTCGAAGGGCACCTGGAGGCTTTAAATTAATTGAATTCCAATGAATCGATTGATGATTTAGCATTGTTAACTATAGAGAGTGACGAAAAATAGAGTTTTTGAAGGGTTGTTGATTTTTAAGCAGTATTGAACGCTTCTGTAATGTAATGAAAGGCATGTATGTAGATTGACTTTTTTTAAAGAATTTGATGCAAGAAAAATGAGGCCAATCAGGTGTCTGGTTGATTTTACGGAATTTGTACAAGGTATTGCATGTTTCGGCCCAGCCCAGACGTGAACGGTATGTCCCGTCCTCCTGAACGGGTTTTTGGCCAGCGGCAGGTGGCGTGGCTTGCCCCTGCCCCCGCCCCTGCCCCCGCCCGGTGGCCTCCGCCCCCGCCCCTGCCCCCGGCCTCGGCCCCGCCCCTGCCCCCGCCCCCGCCCGATGCCACCAACCCTGCCTCACGCACGGCCCTGAGGTGGGGTCCGTGGGCTAATTATAGCACAAGTGCCCTAGGGGAATGTTTCGTACATTGTGATGCTTACATGTTTCGCCTCCAATTTTTGACGACAATTCTGCTCCCAAACCTATATATGCGCACATGTTTAAGTGGTTTAAATTTGAAATGTTAGCTCAAAACACCCTGAAATCACATTGTTAACCGTTAATTGTAGCTATTTGGCCCAACCTGAGCTCCTTTTCGTGAATTGCGATGCTCATATGTGCTCTGGTCAGAATTTGTCCGGTATAAAAAAGTCTTATAATTCATCAAAAATATAGAATGTTAAACTTTTTTAATGTTTTTCGTAAAAACTGAAATATTGGTTTGTGACACACGGACTAACGAACGGACGGACAGACATTTTAATGGGGCTGATCCCTCTTCAAAAAATCTGGAGATTTTTTCATTCGGGTACCACAACACTCACCACAACACGTACCCGTACCCCCACCCTCACCCTCACACCCCCCACCCCAACAATCACCCCAACACTCACCCCAACACCTACTCCCACCCCCACCCTCACCCTCACACCCCCCACCCCAACAATCACCCCAACACTCACCCCAACCCTACCCTACATCACCTCCACCCCTCACACGTCAACAACCCCCCCAACCCAACCATCAGCAGCTGCCAACACCGTACCGTACCCCCACCCTCCCCCTCAATCCGCCCCCCACCCCCACATCGCCCCCACGCCCTCACCCCAACACTCACCCCCACCCTCACCCCAACACTTCCCCTTACCCCTAACAATAAACCCCACCACGCCCAACCCGGGCCTCACCCCGCCCTCACAACCCCACTCCCCAATCGACCCCAACACTCCCCATACCACCCTCACCACAACACTCACCCCAAACACATTACCCACCCACCGGCCCCCCCTCCCCCTCGACACGACCCCCCCTCCAACATCAGCACCCCCACCACTGCACCACCACACTCACCTCACCACCCCTCCCCCCAACACTTAAACACCCTTCCCACCTCCCACACCCCCACCCATCAGCCTCACACCCCCCGGTCCCCCACAATCAAACCCCACACTCCCCCAGCACCATACCCCTTCCCCCAACCCCCCGCCCCCCTCCCAAACCCCCGCACCACCCCACAATCACGCAACCCACCACTCACCACACCAAGCCGTACCGCCCCATCCCCCTCCCCCCCCCACCCAAACCACTCCCCCCCCAACCTCACCCCCACCACCCCCCCCGACCTTCACCCCCCCCCACCCTTCCCACCTCAAACAAAGCGCCCCCCACCCCCCCCCCCCCCCAACAATGCACCGCCACACCATCACCACCCCACTTACCCGTACAACCACACCCCCCGCCCCCCCTCCAACAACAAACACCCACCCCCTCCCACTCCCCACCACTCACCATCCCCTTCTCCCCCACACATCCCCCCACCCCTCACCCCCACCCCTTTCCTCCGTCCCCCACCCCCACCACCCAGCCCCTCACCACCACCCCCCCCCCGCCCCCAACAATCCCCCAACACTCACCGCCACAACCCCCTCCCCCTTACCCCCCCCCACCCCCCCTCACCCCCACCCCCGCACCCCCCATCCCCGCACACCCTCCACCCCCCCCATGGTACCACCCCCCACCCCACCCACCCCCAACCGCGAATAGCCACCAAGACAACCCCCCCACCCTCCCCCCCCACCCTCACCCCCACCCTTACCCTTCCCCCCCCCCTCACCCCCGCACCCCCACCCCCCACATCTCCCGTCCCCCACTCCCCACAAACCGTCACACCACAACCTACTCCCCCCCCCACCCCACCCTCAAACGAAACCCCACCCCAACATCACCCACAACACGTACCCGTACCTCCCCCCCCCCAACCCCACCCCTCACCCTCACACACCCCACCTCCACACACTCACACCAACACTCCTCCCACACCACCTCCCTGTACCCCCCCCCCGCAACCACTCATCACCCCCCACCCCACCAATCACCACCACACTCACAACCCCCAACCCTCGTCCCCCACCGCCCACACCCCCGAACCCACCCACCCCCCACAATCACCCCCCCCCTCCCTCTACAGCCTCACCACCACGACTCGACCCCCACAGTACCCTTCCCCCCCCCACCCCCACCGCCTCACCCTCACCCCAGACCCCCCCCCCACATCAACACCCCCCCTGCACTCACCCCAAACACTACGAACCCGTAGACCCGCCATCCACAGCCCCCCCACCCCCCCCACACTCACCCCCACCGCCCCTCTCGCATATCCCTGGCACCTCAGACACTCCACCCACCCCATCCTCTAGTTTTTCCACACACCAACACTCACCCCAAACCCACTCGCAGATCCCAACAGCGTCAATTCAGAAGACTCCTACAATGGCTTCTCTCGCAACCCAATGGATAGGCTTCCAGAAAGACTCCCTGGAACTGGCACTGGCCGATCTTCTTCCCACACGGCCCCTCTCCCAGAAACTGGCACTGGCCCATCTTCCTCCCACACGGCCCCCCTCCCGGAGAGTGGCACTGGCCCATCATCCTCCCGCACAGCCCCTCTCCCAGAGACTGGCACTGGCCCATCTTACTCCCACACGGCCCCTGTCCCAGATTCTGGCACTCGCCCATTCTCCTGCCGCACGGCCCCTCTCCCTGAAACTCGCACTTGTCCATCTTCCTCCCGCTCATCCCCTCTCAAGCCGAGAGCTTCCAATCTCTCTCACGAACCGGTTCAATGGACAAACATGTCGCCCTCCTCCTCCCCCCTTTTCCTCCCCCCACAAGTCTCCCAACAGTCACATGAACGAATTCGCCCTAACCCCACACTCTCCCCCTCCCCCCTCGTCTCACAACCCTCATACGACCGGGCCCAACAACACCCGGCATCCCCCCCCTCCCCCCACGTCTCCCAACCCTCTTACGACCGGGCCCAACAGAACTCGGCACTCCCACCCTCCCCCTACCTCTACCAACACCGACAAAGTTCTGTAAGTACTCATTCCCCCCGGTCAGCCCCCCCCCTCCGCGTGTCCATACCTCAGTCTTATGACCAAGCCACAGAGCCTCATCAGTCACCTCCCGGGCCTTCTACAGCCACTCGTTTATCTCGGCAGTCTTACCTCTCACCTCACAATCCAGCCAGCCGGGCTTCTCCCCTCTCCCAGCCCCTCCAGGGGTCCACCCCCAGCCACAGCCCCCCACCTCAACTCACCCGCCACCCCAATCAGCAGTCCATCCCAATGCAGACCCACTCCAGAGCGTACAGGCTGTCTCGGTCCGGTCTTTCTGCATACGCCCAAGCCCAAGCCCTAGCCTCTGCTGCCCTCCGTACCGCAAACAGTACAGAAGCAGCCACACTAGCCCCTGCCGCCCCCAGTACCGCCTACAGTACAGAAGCAGCCACACTGGCCTCTGTCGCCCCCAGTACTGCACACAGTACAGAGGCAGCCACACTAGCCTCTGATCAGGCCTGTGCGTCCACATCACACAACTCCTACGGAACGCCCGGTCACAGTGAGACCAAGCCACTTGAAACGAGCAGTGCCAACTACGGAACGCCTGGTCACAGTGAGACCAAGCCACTGGAAGCAAGCAGCGGCAACTACGGAACGCCTGGTCACAGTGAGACCAAGCCACTTGAAACGAGCTATGGCAAAGAATCACCAGACATTGGGGTCGTTAATGTGGAAGGTGGGCCCTGCCTGTGTGAATTAGATGTGTGTGTGTGCATGTGTGTGAGTAAAGAGATGTGTGTGGGAGTGTCTGTCTTTATGAGGATGTGTGTGTGCGTATGAGGATACCAAGGACCACCCAAACAAAACAAAACATAACCCTTAACCCGAACCCACCAACCCACCAAAGCCCTAAACCCAAACCAAACCAACCCCTAAACCCTTAAACCCAACGCAACCCAACTACTAAATCCAACCCCATGCAACCCAAACCAAACCAACCCCTAAACCCAACCCACCCAACTCCTAAACCCAACCCCATGCAACCACCACATAGGCAACCTTGGTGTAGTGGTGGGCTTCAAAGACAAAGGTGGATACCAAGGAACACCAACCCAACCCAACCCAACCCAACCCTAACACTAAACCCAACCCCCAAACCAAACCAAACCAGCCCAGCCCCAACCACCCCAACCCAACCAACCCCTAAACCCACCCACCCCAAACCAAGCCAAACCAACCCCCCAAAACCAAACCAGCCCAGCCCAACGCAACCCAACCCCTACATCCCTAAACCCAACGCAACCCAACTGCTAAACCCAACACCATGCAACCTCCACGTTGGGAACCTTGGTGTAGTGGTGCGGTTCGAAGACAAAGGTGGATACCAAGGACCACCCAACCCAACCCAACCCAACTCATAAACCCAACCCCATGCAACGCACCCAACCCATCCCAAACCAACCCAACCTAACCCAACCCCCCACCCCCTAGACCCAACCCAACCCAAACCCAACCCATAAACCCAACCCAACCCAACTCATAAACCCAACCCCAGCCAACCCATCCCAACCTAACCCAACCCCACCCCCCCAACCCCTAGACCCCTAGACCCAATCCAATCCAACCCCAACCCCAACCCAACCCAACCCATAAACCCAACCCATAAACCCAACCCAACTCATAAACCCAACCCCAGCCAACCCATCCCAAACCAACCCAACCTAACCCAACCCCAACCCCAACCCCTAGACCCCTAGACCCAATCCAATCCAACCCCAACCCAACCCATAAACCCAACCCATAAACCCAACCCAACCCAATTCATAAACCCAACCCCATGCAACCTGCACATAAGCAACCTTGATGGACTGGCGCGCTTCAAAGACAACGATGGCTACCAAGGACCACCCAACCCAACCCAACCCAACCCAACCCAACCCAACCCAACCCAACCCAACCCAACCCAACCCAACCCAACTCATAAACCTAACCCCATGCAACCTGCACATAGGCAACCTTGATGGACTGGCGCGCTTCAAAGACACCGATGGCTACCAAGGATTCGCTTCAGATGAAAAGTGCGTCAGTCTAGCTCCCCCGGTCATGGGTTGGGGATGGGGGGAGGAGGGCGTGGGTGGGTCGGGGGTGGGGGTGGGGGGTGGGGGGATTGAGTTGGGTCGGGGTGTGTGGGTTGGGGTTGGGCTGGGTGGTTTGGGTCGGGGTGTGTGGGTTGCGGTTGGGGGGGTTGAGTTGAGGTAAGGGGGGTTACATTGGGGTTTGATTGAGGTAGAGGGGGGTACATTGGGGTTGGGAGGGGGGGGGGGGGGGGGGGGGGGGGGGTTGGGGGGGGGGGGGAGGTAGCATCCTCAGTGGGGGACTCGCAAGTACCATCAGTAGCTTGAGGGTTGGAGATTGGGGGTTGGGTGGGTTGGGTTGGAGATTGGGTGGGCTAGGTTTGGGTAGGGTGGGTTGGGTTGGTGGGGTTGGGTTGGGTTTCACAGCAACACAAAGAACAGAATACCGTACTGACACGAACATGTATCCACAATCCCACCACACCACCACCAAAAGTCCACCACGCCACCATCACCACACCACCCACTCTTACTCACTCACTCACTCACTCACTCACTCACTCACTCACTCACTCACTCACTCACTCACTCACTTACTCACTTACTCACTCACCCACCCACCCACCCACTCACTCACCCACCCACCCACACCTCACACTCTCACTCACCCACCCACACCTCATGCTTTGCAACAGGTCCCCTGAGTTAGGTAACCGCAAGCACGGCCACACAAAGACCAGAATCTCACTCTTGCCACCACCACCACGATCCCAACACTACCACTACCACAATCCCACCACACGTCCACCACACCACCACCACAGCACACACTCTCACTCCACTCTCACCCACCCACACCACATGCTTGGCCCCAGGTCCTCTGAGTTAGGTTACCACCAGGACCGTAACACGAAGAATAGAATCTCACTCTTGCCACCACCACCACCACCACCACCACCACCACACAATCTCACCACACCACCACCACAAGTCCACCATGCCACCACCACAGCACACACTCTCACTCCACTCTCAACCACACCTCATGCAGGATCCGAGGTCCTCTGAGTTAGGTAACCACCAGGACCGCAACACAAAGAACAGAATCTCACTCTTGCCACCACCACCACCACTGCAGCACTCACTCTAACTCACCCACCCACACCTCATGCTAGGCTCCAGGTCCCCCGAGTAAGGTAAACACCAGGACCGCACCACGAAGAACAGAATCTCACTTTTGCCACCACCACCACCACCACCACACAATCTCACCACAACACCACCACAAGTCCACCATGCCACCACCACAGCACACAGTCTCACTCCACTCTCACCCACCCACACCTCATGCTCGGCCGAAGGTCCCCCGAGTTAGGTCACCACCAGCATAGCAACACGAAGAACAGAATACCGCAGTGACACGAACACGTATCCACAATCCCACCACACCACCACCATAATTCCACCACAACACTCACTCTCACTCTCTCACTCACCCACTCCTCATGCTTCGCTCCAGGTCCCCTGAGTTAGGTAACCACCAGCATAGCAACACGAAGAACAGAATACCGTAGTGACACGAACACGTATCCACAATCCCACCACCACCACCACCATAATTCCACCACAGCACTCACTCTCACTCTCTCACTCACCCACTCCTCATGCTTCGCTCCAGGTCCCCTGAGTAGGTAACCACCAGCATAGCAACACGAAGAACAGAATACCGTAGTGACAACGAACACGTATCCACAATCCCACCCACCACACCACCACCATAATTCCACCACAGCACTCACTCTCACTCTCTCACTCACCCACTCCTCATGCTTCGCTCCAGGTCCCCCGAGTTAGTAACCACCAGCATAGCAACACGAAGAACAGAATACCGTAGTGACAACGAACACGTATCCACAATCCCACCACACCAACCACCATAATTCCACCACAGCACTCACTCTCACTCTCTCACTCACCCACTCCTCATGCTTCGCTCCAGGTCCCCTGAGTTAGGTAACCACCAGCATAGCAACACGAAGAACAGAATACCGTAGTGACACGAACACGTATCCACAATCCCACCACACAACCACCATAATTCCACCACAAGCACTCACTCACTCATTCACTCACACCTCATGCTAGGCTCCAGGTCCCCGAGTAAGGTAAACACCAGGACCGCACCCACGAAGAACAGAATCTCACTCTTGCCACCACCACCACCACCACCACCACCACACATCTCACCACAACACCACCACAAGTCCACCATGCCACCACCAACAGCACACAGTCTCACTCCACTCCACTCTCACCCACCCACACCTCATGCTCGGCCGAAGGTCCCCCGAGTTAGGTCACCACCAGCATAGCAACACGAAGAACAGAATACCGTAGTGACACGAACACGTATCCATAATCCCACCACACCACCACCATAATTCCACCACCAGCACTCACTCTCACTCTCTCACTCACCCACTCCTCATGCTTCGCTCCAGGTCCCCCTGAGTTAGGTAACCACCAGCATAGCAACACGAAGAACAGAATACCGTAGTGACAACGAACACGTATCCACAATCCCACCACACCACCACCATAATTCCACCACAGCACTCACTCTCACTCTCTCACTCACCCACTCCTCATGCTTCGCTCCAGGTCCCTGAGTTAGGTAACCACCAGCATAGCAACACGAAGAACAGAATACCGTAGTGACACGAACACGTATCCATAATCCCACCACACCACCACCATAATTCCACCACAGCACTCACTCTCACTCTCTCACTCACCCACTCCTCATGCTTCGCTCCAGGTCCCCCGAGTTAGGTAACCACCAGCATAGCAACACGAAGAACAGAATACCGTAGTGACACGAACACGTATCCACAATCCCACCACACCACCACCATAATTCCACCACAGCACTCACTCTCACTCTCTCACTCACCCACTCCTCATGCTTCGCTCCAGGTCCCCTGAGTTAGGTAACCACCAGCATAGCAACACGAAGAACAGAATACCGTAGTGACACGAACACGTATCCACAATCCCACCACACCACCACCATAATTCCACCACAGCACTCACTCTCACTCTCTCATTCACCCACTCCTCATGCTTCGCTCCAGGTCCCCTGAGTTAGGTAACCACCAGCATAGCACACGAAGAACAGAATACCGTAGTGACACGAACACGTATCCACAATCTCACCACACAACCACCATAATTCCACCACAGCACTCACTCACTCATTCACTCACACCTCATGCTAGGCTCCAGGGTCCCCCGAGTAAGGTAAACACCAGGACCGCACCACGAAGAAAAAGAATCTCACTCTTGCCACCACCACCACCACCACCACCACACAATCTCACCACAACACCACCACAAGTCCACCATGCCACCACCACAGCACACAGTCTCACTCCACTCTCACCCACCCACCCCTCATGCTTGGCCGAAGGTCCCCCGAGTTAGGTCACCACCAGCATAGCAACACGAAGAACAGAATACCGTAGTGACACGAACACGTATCCATAATCCCACCACACCACCACCATAATTCCACCACAGCACTCACTCTCACTCTCTCACTCACCCACTCCTCATGCTTCGCTCCAGGTCCCCTGAGTTAGGTAACCACCAGCATAGCAGCACGAAGAACAGAATACCGTAATGACACGAACACGTATCCATAATCCCACCACACCACCACCATGATCCACCACAGCACTCACTCTCACTCTCTCACTCACCCACTCCTCATGCTTCGCTCCAGGTCCCCTGAGTTAGGTAACCACCAGCATAGCAACACGAAGAACAGAATACCGTAGTGACACGAACACGTATCCACAATCCCACCACACCACCACCATAATTCCACCACAGCACTCACTCTCACTCTCTCACTCACCCACTCCTCATGCTTCGCTCCAGGTCCCCTGAGTTAGGTAACCACCAGCATAGCAACACGAAGAACAGAATACCGTAGTGACACGAACACGTATCCACAATCTCACCACACAACCACCATAATTCCACCACAGCACTCACTCACTCATTCACTCACACCTCATGCTAGGCTCCAGGTCCCCCGAGTAAGGTAAACACCAGGACCGCACCACGAAGAACAGAATCTCACTCTTGCCACCACCACCACCACCACCACCACACAATCTCACCACAACACCACCACAAGTCCACCATGCCACCACCACAGCACACAGTCTCACTCCACTCTCACCCACC
Source organism: Chlamydomonas sp. ICE-L (assembly GCA_013435795.1). Classification (NCBI taxonomy): domain Eukaryota; kingdom Viridiplantae; phylum Chlorophyta; class Chlorophyceae; order Chlamydomonadales; family Chlamydomonadaceae; genus Chlamydomonas; species Chlamydomonas sp. ICE-L. Next base: position 1,100,343 of record JACBWV010000227.1, on the reverse strand, counting down.
CACCCCTCATGCTTGGCCGAAGGTCCCCCGAGTTAGGTCACCACCAGCATAGCAACACGAAGAACAGAATACCGTAGTGACACGAACACGTATCCATAATCCCACCACACCACCACCATAATTCCACCACAGCACTCACTCTCACTCTCTCACTCACCCACTCCTCATGCTTCGCTCCAGATCCCCTGAGTAAGGTAACCACCAGGACTGCAACACGAAGAACATAATACCGTAGTGACACGAACACGTATCCACAATCCCACCACACCACCACCATAATTCCACCACAGCACTCACTCTCACTCTCTCACTCACCCACTCCTCATGCTTCGCTCCAGGTCCCCTGAGTTAGGTAACCACCAGCATAGCAGCACGAAGAACAGAATACCGTAATGACACGAACACGTATCCATAATCCCACCACACCACCACCATGATCCACCACAGCACTCACTCTCACTCTCTCACTCACCCACTCCTCATGCTTCGCTCCAGGTCCCCTGAGTTAGGTAACCACCAGCATAGCAACACGAAGAACAGAATACCGTAGTGACACGAACACGTATCCACAATCCCACCACACCACCACCATAATTCCACCACAGCACTCAACTCTCACTCTCTCACTTCACCCACTCCTCATGCTTCGCTCCAGGTCCCCTGAGTTAGGTAACCACCAGCATAGCAACACGAAGAACAGAATACCGTAGTGACACGAACACGTATCCATAATCCCACCACACCACCACCATAAGTCCACCACAGCACTCACTCTCACTCTCTCACTCACCCACTCCTCATGCTTCGCTCCAGGTCCCCCGAGTTAGGTAACCACCAGCATAGCAACACGAAGAACAGAATACCGTAGTGACACGAACACGTATCCACAATCCCACCAACCAACCACCACCATAATTCCACCACAGCACTCACTCTCACTCTCTCACTCACCCACTCCTCATGCTTCGCTCCAGGTCCCCTGAGTTAGGTAACCACCAGCATAGCAACACGAAGAACAGAATACCGTGTGACACGAACACGTATCCACAATCCACCACACACACCCACCATAATTCCACCACAGCACTCACTCTCACTCTCTCATTCACCCACTCCTCATGCTTCGCTCCAGGTCCCCTGAGTTAGGTAACCACCAGCATAGCAACACGAAGAACAGAATACCGTAGTGACACGAACACGTATCCACAATCTCACCACACAACCACCATAATTCCACCACACACGCACTCACTCACTCATTCACTCACAACCTCATGCTAGGCTCCAGGTCCCCCGAGTAAGGGTAAACACCAGGACCGCACCACGAAGAAAAGAATCTCACTCTTGCCACCACCACCACCACCACCACCACACAATCTCACCACAACACCACCACAAGTCCACCATGCCACCACCACAGCACACAGTCTCACTCCACTCTCACCCACCCACCCCTCATGCTTGGCCGAAGGTCCCCCGAGTTAGGTCACCACCAGCATAGCAACACGAAGAACAGAATACCGTAGTGACACGAACACGTATCCATAATCCCACCACACCACCACCATAATTCCACCAACCACAGCACTCACTCTCACTCTCTCACTCACCCACTCCTCATGCTTCGCTCCAGGTCCCTGAGTTAGGTAACCACCAGCATAGGCAGCACGAAGAACAGAATACCGTAATGACACGAACACGTATCCATAATCCCACCCACACCACCACCATGATCCACCACAGCACTCACTCTCACTCCTCCACTCCCCCCACTCCCATGGCTTCGCTCCAGTCCCCTAGTTAGGTAACCACCAGCATAGCAACACGAAGAACAGAATACCGTAGTGACACGAACACGTATCACAATCCACGCACACCACCACATGATTTCCAACACAGCATACGTCTCACTCTCTCACTCACCCCACTCTCATGCTTCGCTCCAGTCCCCTAAATTTAGGTAACCACCAGCATAGCAACACGAAGAACAGAATACCGTAGTGACACGAACACGTATCCACAATCCCACCACACAACCACCATAATTCCACCACAGCACTCACTCACTCATTCACTCACACCTCATGCTAGGCTCCAGGTCCCCCGAGTAAGGTAAACACCAGGACCGCACCACGAAGAACAGAATCTCACTCTTGCCACCACCACCACCACCACCACCACACAATCTCACCACAACACCACCACAAGTCCACCATGCCACCACCACAGCACACAGTCTCACTCCACTCTCACCCACCCACACCTCATGCTTGGCCGAAGGTCCCCCGAGTTAGGTCACCACCAGCATAGCAACACGAAGAACAGAATACCGTAGTGACACGAACACGTATCCATAATCCCACCACACCACCACCATAATTCCACCACAGCACTCACTCTCACTCTCTCACTCACCCACTCCTCATGCTTCGCTCCAGATCCCCTGAGTAAGGTAACCACCAGGACTGCAACACGAAGAACATAATACCGTAGTGACACGAACACGTATCCACAATCCCACCACACCACCACCATAATTCCACCACAAGCACTCACTCTCACTCTCTCACTCACCCACTCCTCATGCTTCGCTCCAGGTCCCCTGAGTTAGGTAACCACCAGCATAGCAGCACGAAGAACAGAATACCGTAATGACACGAACACGTATCCATAATCCCACCACACCACCACCATGATCCACCACAGCACTCACTCTCACTCTCGTCACTCACCCACTCCTCATGCTTCGCTCCAGGTCCCCTGAGTTAGGTAACCACCAGCATAGCAACACGAAGAACAGAGTACCGTAGTGACACGAACACGTATCCACAATCCCACCACACCACCACCACCATAATTCACACCACAAGCACTCACTCTCACTCTCTCACTCACCCACTCCTCATGCTTCGCTCCAGGTCCCCTGAGTTAGGTAACCACCAGCAAGCAACACGAAGAACAGAATAACCGTTGTGACACGAACACGTATCCACAATCCCACCACACCACCACCATAATTCCACCACAGCACTCACTCTCACTCTCTCACTCACCCACACCTCATGCTCGGCCGAAGGTCCCCCGAGTTAGGTAACCACCAGCATAGCAACACGAAGAACAGAATACCGTAGTGACACGAACATGTATCCACAATTCCACCACACCACCACCATAATTCCTCCACAGCACTCACTCTCACTCACCCACCCACCCACACCTCGTGCTTGGCCCCAGGTCCCCTGAGTTAGGCTACCACCAGGACCGCAACACGAAGAACATGGCACCGAAGGGACGATCCCTACGAAGTCTGAGCAATGTGTTTGCCAGACATGAGCTGATCATTTTGTCCACCGAGCCTGGACTCTTGCCCCTTACCAATGTGAGCAGCATTTCCGCTGTCACCAGCTGTTGGGGTGTTTGGGTGATTCAGTTGGGGTGTTTGGGTGGTGGGTCCGCTGTTACCAGCTGTAGGGATGGTTCGGTTGGGGTGGTTGTTTGCCAGGCATGAGCTGATAATTTTGTCCACCGAGCCTGGACTCTTGCCCCTTACCAATGTGAGCAGCATTTATATATTTATATATGTATGCATGTATGTATGTATGTATGTATGTATGTATGTACGTATGTATGTATGTATGTATGTATGTATGTATGTATGTACTAGTATATTGCCCGTGTGGCCGAGGCCACCCGCCACACCACCCACCCAGGTCCTGGGTCCTGTTCTGGCCTGGGTTACATAACGTGCATCGCCCTTGAACGTACTCCCTCCGCCCCCCCTTACTCACATGCACACAGTCAAGATATGTCCCCCTTTGCAAATATCTAACACATGCCCACTTCCTTTCCTTACTAAAAATATACCCCCCCCCCCCCCCCCCCCCCCCCCCCCAGCCCCCAGACCTGGGTAACATATCGGGTTACGTCCTTGTATGTACCCCCCCTACCCAGATGTATCACACACAAACCATTCCAACTCACCCAAGCCAGACCCACAGCCTCCACACATTTCTGAATCCCTCCTTGCCCCTCACCCCCCACCCATGTACACACCTTTCTCTTTCTTTCCCCTCCCCTCGCCCCAAGCATCCCACCCATGGTGGGTCAACCTGCAGCTGTTGCTTTGATTAGGAAGTTCCAGCCAGTCTTCTATCGCAACATGCCTAAGCTAACCGATGTATCAATGCTTGAAACAGTGAAAAGAGATTGGGATGAGGGGTGCAAGGGCCATATCGCGATTATATGGTAGAAATCTTCCACTTCCGTCCGATCAACACCTGCTGAATCAAAAATCGCAGCGCCGTGCTTAAACGATCATCGATACAATGAAAAGAGATTGCATAGATAGGATTGCAATACATAGGAGCGGTCCAAGTGTGAGAAATGGGAAGGAAATGGCTGCTCGCATCCACTGGCTGCCAACCGTGACACAATTGATGCACAGGCATGGTGAAAGTGCGCATGCGTGAAGTGAATGGTGGCAACGCTCGCAGGCGGAAGAGCGCTGAGGATCGAATGGGCGCCTGACGAGAACTCAGAACGTATTTTGACGCTGAGGATCGAATGGGCGCCCAATGAGAACTCAGAATGTATTTTGAGAATTCGAATGCCCCTGGCTCTTCATGCGAGAGTCTGGATGAGGAACAGGGGACGGAGGTATGGATGCCTAGGCACAAAGATCGCTGGTGAGAAAGAATTGCGCATGATTGGGGAAAGAGATTTGAAGTTCCGGGGTTGCGAGAAAGTTGCGAGTATCCATTTCCATTCCCAGCACGTCCAGGCTGACCTACAGCATTTTCCAAACGCCGTCTCTGATTTGCATCGCTCCTATGCTCTTCGGCATGTAGAGCTCGCCTTTCGCTGTGAAGAGCTCGCTGGCTATGTATGTACTAGTACGGTAGCCCGTGTGGCCGGTGGCCACACCTAATCTCACGAGACCCCCCCCCCCCCCCCCCCCCCCCCCCCCACAACACACACACACACCACACACACCAATCATAGTACGGTGCCCGTTTGGCCTTTGGCCACACCTATTAGGAGCTGATTACATAATGGTTTACACTTGAAGCCCCCCCCATTCACACACCACCACCACCAAAACCATTAATCCGCCCCCTCCCCCCCTTCCCTCCCGTTGGCCACACTGTTTTGGGCTGGGTGCAAAACGGTTTTCTCTGCAGTGCATGCAACTTAAATCATTGAACGGATTTGCGATGGTCTCCCTTGTGCACCCACAAGCACACTAACACCACCGTCCTCCCCCCCCCCCCAGTTATCACCACCCCCACCCAACCATGTACCCCCCGCCCACAAACATACTCCCTAACTCTTCCTGACATATTTCCTGACTCCATCCCTTCCCCTAACCCAAGCCATCCCACCATCCCCACCCTCTCCCCACTCTCATCCCTCCCCTCCCTCCTACAACGCACCCACCAGCACACACACTCCATATCTGCTCCCTCCACTTCAGCTGTGGGCTTTACCATAGCTGAAAGGCAAACGGGACGAAGAGCATCGACAAAAACGTTTGCGCATCATCCGACTCCGCTAAAAGCATCGGACCTGCTTCCCTGCCACCTCAGCTGTGATCGATAGTCGACCCCACTGAAAAAGCTGAACCTGCGCAATCGCAACCTTTACAATACTAAAAGCATGGTTTTTAAGGCGAGCATGTATTCAGTGGGCCGAAATACAATCCTGTTTAACCGAACTGCTCCCGATAGCAACTCGAGCTGAAGACTTGAACTCGCTACACATCGCTGGTTCATCCATTCAACTTTGCCGCGTGCTCGCTATAGCACAATGCACACGACGACATGTTTCTCGAGGAGTGGGAAGAAGTTGCAGTCAAGTTGCTGATTTGAGATGTTCGTCAAGTTAGGGCGAGAATGCTCCGCGAGGTTTTTCATTCCGGTCAACTTTGATGCGTACTTGCTAGGCAACAATGCGGAGCGACATGTTTCTCAATGCAGTGGGAAGATTTGCAGTCAAGTTTGTGACATGGGATGGATGCGATTCGGACATTTCTGACAGGTTGGCTGACTCACCACTCAACCTCCCGTTTGTGCGCAGCGACAGGTCTCTTGACGCAAGGGAAAGGTCTTGCAAGATGCAGGGGGAAAGCTTGTAAGGAAGACGAACTGTAGCGCTACCGAAATCAGGTGGATGAACTCAGGCGGGAAAGGAGAAATCGGGCAGGATGCGCAACAGTAGAATACGCAGGAGCGAAGGTTGCTAAGGCAAGAATTCGCGGAGGCCAATCAGGCAGAAGTTTGAAGCAGGAGTATTAAAAGCGGGAATTTGCTGAGCGGAATTGGCTGGGCGGGACAATGCTGGGCGGGAAGTCGGTTAAGAGTCGTGTACGCGATGACACCACCCACGACCACCACGACCACCATGACCATGATTTCTTATATGTAAGATGTATATGTATGTATGTATGTACTAGTACGGTAGCCCCGTGTGGCCGGGGCCACACTACTCTCACGCAG
>JACBWV010000227.1:1004455-1092233 GCA_013435795.1 Chlamydomonas sp. ICE-L | reverse complement strand
CCCCGCACCTCCCCACCTCTCAGCCCCCCCCACCCCAGCCACCCTGGCAAAATCGATGCCCTGGGTGGCATCAAAAACGATTTGTGCAATCTTCCTCCATAGAGACACATGGGCCGTCTTCGCACAGCTTACAGGTAAGCTTCCCTTAAGTAAGCCCTCTCCCCCTCCCCGCTACCCACAAACCACACGATCCTGCACGCTTTGATAATCCCCGGACCCATAGAGCGCCTATCCAATCGCTCTCCCCCCCGCCCCCCCCCCCCCCCCCCCCCCCCCCCCCTTTTCTCTTCTCCCCCCACCCCTCCCCCCCGCCCCCCCCGTCCCCCCCCCTACCCCGCAAACTCCCTCCACCTAGGTCGTGGTCCGGAGATTCGTCCAGACCTTGAATCCCCTTATAGCTGGCTAGTGCTTCCCTTCTCTATCTAACCCCAACCCGCTTCTCACCCCTCCCCACCTCACCCCCCCCAAACCCCCCAACCCACCCGCCTCACCCCTCCACACTTTCCCTCAACCCCTGCAACAACCCCCTCACCCCTCATGCCACCTAGGTCTGCTCCGGAGACGCGAAGACCTTCGACGCCGATCCCCATGCAGCTGTCGTTCAAAACCCACCACCCCCCTCCACCGCATCCGAAAGACCTTTTAGATCCCCATGTCAGCTTCGTTCACCCACCACCCTCCACCCCATTCACCCCACCCCCACCCCTCCCCGTCCTGCCAACTAGTCGTGCGCCCAGTGATCGCAAGACCTTTTGAGATCCCCCCTGCAGCTAGCGCTTCACCTCTCCCCCTTCGTTCTCTAACCCCCCCCCCCACCACCCCATCACCACACACACATATTACCACCCCACCCTCACCCCACCCCCTGACCCCTCCACCTAGGTCGTGCTCCCAGAGATCGTGAAGACCTTTTATATCCCCCCCCCCCCTGCAGCAGCCGTTCGACCCGACCACCCATTTACCCCACCACACCCCGTCACCCTGTCCTGGCCACACTAGGTCGTGCTCCCCAGGGATACGTCATGGCCCGTAACCTTTTGAGATCCCCCCTGCAGCTGGCCTTCATCACCTCTGCCCCTCTCCCCTCCCCTTCTCTCCCCCCTTCTCTACACCACAGACACACGCACACCCACACACCACCACCACCCCACCACACTCTACTTCTTCATTTTCTTCGCCCCTCCACCCTAGGTTGGTGCTCCCGGAGATCGTGATGCCTTTGATATCCCCCCCCCTGCAGCCAGTTCATGAGGCCTTGAGAAGCAGGCGGGAGTGCCGGGCCAGTTGTGCTGGTGCGCTCCAGGTAAATGCTTACATACTTAATTATAATATGGTCTGTAAAATATATAAAGAATTATATTATATATAAATCTATATAATAGATATATATATATATAGTACGGTAGCCCGTGTGGCCGAGTAACGGCAAACTACGCTCACGATGACCCCCCCCCCCCCCCCCAACGACACACAACTCATCGAGTACTGTGTCCATTTGGACTTTGCCCACATATTGGGAGCTGTATACATAAGGTTTACACTTGAAGCCCCCCCCCCCATTCACACACACCACCCCAAACCATTATCCGCCCCCTCCCCCTTCCCTCACCGTTCACACTCTGTTTTGGCTGGGTTGCGAAACGGTTTTTTCTCTGCAGTGCATGCCACTTAAAACTTGACGGATTTGCGATGGTCTCCCTTTGACCCACAGCACACAGCGACACCGCCTCCCCCCCTCCCCCCGCCCGCCACCCCCGTTTAATCTCCACCCACACCCCAACCATGTAACCAACCCCCCGCCCACAAGCACTCCCAAACTCTTCCTGACATGTTTTCCTGACTCATCCCTTCCTCTCCCTTCCCCTACCCCAGCCAATCCCACCATCCGCCCACCCTCTCTCTCCACTCTCATCCCTCCCCTCCCTCTACACTCACCAAAAAAAACCCACCAGCACACACACTCCTATCTGTCTTCCTCCGCCACTTCAGCGTGGGCTTTGCCATAGCTGAAGGCAACGGACGAAGAGCATCGACAAACGTTTTGCCATCATCCACTCCGCTAAAGCATCGTCCCTTCTTCCCTGCCACCTCAGCTGTGATCGATAGTCCGACCCCACTGAAAAGCTGAACCTGCGCAATCGCAACCTTTACTAATGAAGCCAATCTTTTTAGCGGCATGTTATTCAGTTCTGCCTAGAACAATCCGGTTAAACCGCAACTAGTCTCCCGAGTCCCCTCGATCTGATACTGGAAGCATCGCTAGTCATCATTCACGTGCTCCGCGTGCTCTCTATACACAAATGCACGCGACGAATGTTCTCGATGCAGTGGGGAAGAATTGCCTGTCAAGTTCTGATTTGAGAGTTCGGGGTCAAGTTATGAGGGCGAGAATGCTCATCAAGATTCTTCTTTCGTCCCTTTTATGCGTACTTGCTAGTGACATTCGAGCGACATTTTCTCATGCAGTGGGGAAGATTGCAAGTCAAGTTGTGACATGGATGGATGCGCGATTTCGGGACATTTCGACAGGTTGCTGACTCAACAACTCACCACCGTCACCATCCGTTGTGGCGCGCGCAGGTCTATTTGACGCAAGGGAAAGTCTTGCAGAGATGCAGGGGGAAAAGTTTCTATGAGACTACTAGCGCTACCCAAACCGAAATCAGGTGGAGGAACTCGGCTGGAAGGATAAATCGGGCAGATGCGCAACATTCGAATACCGCAGGAGGCCCAAGGTTTGTAATAAGGCAGATTGCCAGATCCATCATGTCCGAAGTTGAAGCAGTAGGGATTAGAAATTGGAATGCTGAGCGGAATTGGCTGGTCATGAAATGGCTGGCGGGAAGTCGTGTAAGTCGGTTAAGAGTCGGTAACTCGATACACCACCACACCACCACGACGACACGGACCACGACCACGATTTCTTATATATATATATAAGTAAATATTATATAATAAATATATCGTATGAGGTGCATGCAGTTGTGGTGTGCTAACCGGTAAGACAATAAAGAATAAAGAAATATATATGTAAATAGATAAATAATTATATAAAAATATATATAGTATGGAGGTGCAGGGCCAGTTGTGCGGTGTGCTACCGGTAAACAAATAAAATAAGAATAGTATATGTACATAGATAAGTAAATTATCTAATAGATAGATATATATATAGTATGGAGGTGCAGGGCCAGTTGTGTGGTGTGCTACAGGTACACAAGTAAATGCATACAAAAATAAATAAAGAAAACAATGTATACACAGATCAAGAGTACGGAGGTGCAGGGCCAGTTGTGCGGTGCCCCACTGTTAAATGCATCAATACATAAATGTGTAAATACATGTATAAAAAAGAAACAATAAACACATAAAAAGATAGAGAGTGCAGAGGTGCACGGCCAGTTGTGCGGTGTGCTGCAGGTAATGCAAAAAAGACGTAAATCCTTTGTTAAGGCTATATTAATAAACAAATAGACGCGAAATAATTCAAATGAAAGATTACGGAGGCGTTCAGGGCCATTGTGCGGTGTTTTTCCATGTAAATAATTCATCTATAAATAAATATAAATACATAAATAAATAGGGCAGGGGTGCAGGGGTAGTTGTGAGTAAATATATGAAGGTATAAACCATGTATGGGTCTAAACCATCTGTCCCAAAAGCCCCATATATATTACTTGATTTGGGTGTCGTTGTCAACCGCGATGGTAGCTTGTACAGTTGAGGTAGAAGACCGCTCCCAACCCACGTACAACGGGTTCCCTTCACACCACGCCCCACCAGGCGTTATCATTACTTGATTTGGGTGTGCTAAGGTAAATCAATAAATACATTAAACACAAACGGTGTATATCTAGCTCCGGCTTACGCTATGGTGTCCTTAACTTCACGTTCTGTGAGTAACTGTTTAACGATGTACAATTTCAATTTCAATTTCAAAATGTCATTACACAATTAATGTAAATCAATAATACATTAACACAATTTAGGTAATCAATATACATTAAGGAGGGCGGAGCTGTCCGCCCATACATGAGCTGTAGCAAGACAGTTTGGGGAGACGGGTTGAACCGGATTGTGGGGGTGCGACAGTGGGGCGGACAGGGTGGACAATGGCGGACCCCCCTGGCACCAAATTGGTGGGCCACCAATGCTACCAGCCCCACCCTGCCACACGTGGTTCAAGTAATCCGCTAGGGCGTAGCACCATTCGCAGGATTCTCGTTTGCATAGTACTCCCATATATCTACATGAATCCCGTTTGAAAGCAGTACGAATGCTCCAACGCTCCTCCTATTTGCCTTCTTCGCCCTGTTCCCAATGAAATCCGAAATAGCCTTCTGTCCTGATGAAGATCCGGCCCCCTACAAGTATCAAGAGCGATCGAAGTCGTCCCGCCAGCCCCCTGGTCTTGGACCATCCCCTCTCGAGAAATCCCCAACGGCTTCTAACTGAGAGACAAACTTTCGATTGCGCGTCCCTTGAAGAGGTGGACCTATGCCCTGTTGTTTTGCCCCACGCGCTTTTGTGCCATTGCGTCAGTCCCCCAACAACATTAGAAACCTCACCTACGAATGCACACATGAAGGCGTGCAAGTGGCCGGTGCTGCCCCCTGCCGCCTCCTAAGAAGGATTAGGGGTGCAGGCCCCCTACTCCTAAGGAACCGGTGGCTCCGTTGCTGCGCTGGGTATGGAGCCCTGGATTCACCTATGCGCCTCTTAGGGGATGATTCAGGGCGATCAAGGAATCACAATGTTTCCCTGTAACCCTAAACCAGTCTCTACCCCTAGCTCAAGCAATCGCGGCAGGATGATGAATTTGATGATGATGATCGAACTGATATCAGCAAATATAAATCTGACTGATAACAGTAAATCGTAAATCGTGATAAGTGTTGCACTTGGCTGTGCCAGCCACTTTGTTGCAATGAAATAGGTCGAAGTGGCCGGCCAGTAAAACGAAGTGGGTCAAAGAATTTAACCCAAGCCCTAGTTGCGCTTCTTCTTCTTTTTGGCAGGATGCCATCATATCAGTCAATCGTGCCAAGTGCTGCACTTGGTTGGGCTGGCCTCTTTGTCGCAATGAAGTAGGTCGAAATGGCCGGCCAGTGTACGAAGCCATCATATCAGTAAATTGTGCCAAGTGCTGCACTTGGTTGGGCCAGCCTCTTTGTTGCAATGAAGTAGGTCGAAGCGGCTAGCCGGCAAAACAAAGTGGGTCGAAGAGGGTCGAAGAGGTTTGTCCAAGCTCTAGCAATTCCGCTTCTACAATTCTACTTTTTTCTGGCAGAGATGCCACATCATACAGTCATCGTGCCAAGTCGCTCGCACCCTTGGTTGGGTCCCGGCCCTCTTGTTTTACAACAAAGTAGATCGAAGTAGTGCTGGCAAAACAAAGTGGGTCGACGAGGTTTATCCAAGCCCTGGATTCGCTTCTACTTTTTCCAACAGGATGCCATCATAATGTAAAACGTGATAACTCCGTACTCCAATACAACAAGAAATTTGCACTCACTTAATTCGCACTCACTTACTTGCACTCTCTACATTCGCACTCACTAAACCCAAGCCTTAGTTGCACTTATTATTTTTCCAATAGGATGCCATCATAACAGTAAAACGTCATCACGTCATACTCCATCACATCGGGAAATCTGCAATCTCTAAAATTCACACTCCTTAAATTCACGCTCACTAAATCCACACTCTCTAAATCCACACTCACTAAATTCGCACTCACTAAAGCCAAGCCCTAGTTGTGCTTCTTCTTTTTACGGCAGGATGCCATCATAAAAGTAAAACGTGATGGGTGCTGCACTTGTATCAGACGCCCGTGGGTGCTGCACTTGTGCGTCTCAGGACGCGTGAATGGCCCCCATCTGGTGTTGTCTGACACTTGGTATCAGACCCCCATGGGTGCACTATCACTTGTCTCAGGACTCCCATATACAGTCCCAGACTTTGCTCTCAGTCACAGGGGCAGTGCATCAACCGCGAAATTCGACTCCTAAATGTGTGATTGTACTAAATCGGATGTAATCGAATAGACACCTGGTCGGGGCTCTTCGTCAGGGAGGCCCGTCGTAAGCGGGGTGGGGGGAGCGGTCTCCTACCCCTCAACCGAGAGTCGGCAAGGCTACCATCCCGGGGTGTGAATCGCTAGCTTGACAACAAACACCTGCAACGTGCGGACCAAGAGCGCCGGGGGGGGATCGAGGCCCCCGACTACAATTCATCCTCAAGCGATATTGTCTTAAGCCACTAGGACCATTGTCTATCACATGCAAGGGGCTCACTAGATCATTTTCTAATCTGCGATATTATGGCTGCACTTTTATCCAGGCGCATCCTATACTGCCGCGATTTCGCTTTGACAGTGCTCGATCGGCAGGAGGGTCCAGGTCAATTCGCTGATTTGTCAGCTCGGCCCCATGGGATGGTCCAAGCTTCCTTCCTCAGGCTCAGCTTTGACATTGACACCTCTGCTCAGACACAGGTCCCCCCCCCCCCGGGGCCCCCCCCCCCCCCCCGCTCGCCCAGGGGCGGCCCAACAGGTTGATAATTTGCTGCAACTTTATCCCAGGCGCCCCGTGGCATATCTCGATTTCTCTTCGGACATTTCCTGCAGCTGGCGTCCAGGGACACCATGATTTGCTGGCTTGGAGAATGGGAATGGTAACAGTTGGGAGACGACCGACACCCCCGCGGCCCCCCCCGTAGGGGGGGGTCGTTATGGTGGCGGGGAGGGGGGAGGGTAGGGCGGTGGGAAGCGATTCTGGATGGTGGGTGGGGGGAGGGCGGGGGTTTTTGCTCTGTCACGGGGTGGCGCTCAACGCTGAGCCTTGTGGGGCCGCGTGGGGGAAGAGCTGTGTTAGATGTGAAAAAAAGCTTGGGGGGGGGGGTGGGGCGGGAGGGGCGGGGGGGGTGGGGTGCGGGCGGGGGTGTGGGGGGCCATGGGCAAGTGGTACAACAGCTGTCTGCCCTCAAGTCTCAGGCTCGGCGGGGGTTCGACGGGCCGGAGCGTGGGGGGTGGGTGTCAGGAAGGAAGCAGGCTCGACCGGGTGAAGCCGCGACCCGTCGCCCCGCCCTCTCGACAGAAACACATCATACCCGGGGCGCGTCACTGAGGAAGGGGTCCCTCTGGCTGCCCAGGAGTCCTCAGCCCGACCCCCCGACCCACCGCATGTTGTCCCCGCAGGTTGCCACTGCATTGGCAGAATCTTAGGTAGTCATTAGGCTACGAAGTCCACTGTCGTTGGCTTTGGCCGATCGCGTGGGGGGGGGGGGTGGGCCCGCCCCCCCCCCCCCCCCCCCCGAATAGGTGTTTTTGTGGACACGGGTTCTTGCTGTTCCGCTGGCCGCTGTCGAAATGTCGACAGGAGTAATTCTGCGGTTAGTCCTCATGATGTGGGTGAGCCTCCTCGCTACCCCCCCGCCCCAAAGCACACACCACTCACACATTCACACATGTACATACACACATATACACACCCTCCTGGTGCGCAGGAAACATTGTCGGTGCCACTACTACAGACCACTGGGAGAGAAGGTCGTGGAGTGTTGACACTCCCGGCATGTCGTGGCTCGGGTCCATCATATGACTATCATATAATGGGCTGGAACATTGTCACCACGATCTAATAGTGGGGGTTGCCAGGTTCATGCAATTGTGTCATGAGAGGGCTAGATGTTTCGTTGGCGGTGAGTTGTCACAGCTCATGGGTGGAAACTAGGTGAAATCTGGGGTGGGGTGGGGGGAGCTGGGGGTGGGGTGTGTGTGTGTGTCATTAGACAGTTCATCAAATGTGCACGAGGAGGTTATGTTGGAAGTGAGTCATGCTTCACGGCTGGAAGATGGTTTGAAGCTGGGTGTGTGGAAGCTGGTTTGAAGCTGGGTGTGTGAAAGCTGGTTTGAAGTTGGGTGGGGTGGTTGGGAGATGGTGTGTTTGTGTCCTCAGTCAGTTTGTCAAATGTGCACCAGTACCAGTGCACTTAGTACTTATTAATTTAGTTCTTGTTCTGTTCGTGGTCATTCGTCCCTATCTCTTGTCTCCTTGTACGGTTGCTAGCGCCATACCCCAAGTAGCCACTGCCATACATAACAGTTTGCTTGTTTTTTATTTTTGTGTACTTTGTTTTGTACTTTTAAATCTACTTTCTTGTCCTTTTTGTGGTCATTCGTCCCTATCTCTCGTCTCTTTGTACGCTTGCTCATGCCATACCAAAGTAGCCACTACCACGCAAGACTGAACTTTATGTCCTTGTTGTGGTCATTCGTCCCTATCTCTTGTCTCCTCGTACGGTTGCTAGCGCCATACCCCAAGTAGCCACTGCCATGCATAACAGTTTGCTTGTTTTGTATTTTTGTGAACTTTGTTTTGTACTTTTTAATCTACTTTCTTGTCCTTTTTGTGGTCATTCGTCCCTGTCTCTCGTCTCTTTGTACGCTTGCTCATGCCATACCAAAGTAGCCACTGCCACGCAAGACTGAACTTTATGTCCTTGTTGTGGTCATTCGTCCCTATCTCTTGTCTCCTCGTACGGTTGCTAGCGCCATACCCCAAGTAGCCACTGCCATACATAACAGTTTGCTTGTTTTGTATTTTTGTGTACTTTGTTTTGTACTTTTTAATCTACTTTCTTGTCCTTTTTGTGGTCATTCGTCCCTGTCTCTCGTCTCTTTGTACGCTTGCTCATGCCATACCTAAGTAGCCACTGCCACGCAAGACTGAACTTTATGTCCTTTTTGTGGTCATTCGTCCCTATCTCTTGTCTCCTTGTACGATTGCTAGCGCCATACCCAAAGTAGCCATTGCCATACATAACTGTTTGCTTGTTTTGTATTTTTGTGTACTTTGTTTTGTACCTTTTTATCTACTTTTTTTTCCTTTTTGTGATCATTCGTCCCTGTCTCTCGTCTCTTTGTACGCTTGCTCATGCCGTGCCAAAGTAGCCACTGCCGTACATACCTATTTTCTTTTTGTACTTAGTTGGACTGTACTTCTTGGAGCCCCCATGTTTACCCATTTGTCCGTTTGACAGAAACAAGTTCTGTGCAGCGTCTCCTGCGACGCTAAAAATTGGCGGAGAGTGATCGCGAGGGAGCGACAGGTGGCAACGGAAGCGAGTTAGTTACGAAGCCATTGGCTGACGTGTCGGGCTTCATCGCGGTCAGATGGATGGATGGATGGTGGGACGGTCAAATGGTTAACACTGGGGACTCCCGCCCCCCAGAAGGGGGGGCTCCGCCCAAAAAATAAAGCTTGACGTCAGGCAACGGTCGCGTAACTAACTCATTTCGTTTGGCTCCATCGTTGCCACCTATCGTTTCGTTGCCAACACACTCCACCATTTGTCCGCGTCGCTTGCGACGCTTCATAGTACTTGTTTACTTACTTCTTGTTCTCTTGCATAGTACTTGTTTACTTACTTCTAGTTCTCTTGTACTTAATTCCTGTGCACATCTCTCGTATCCTCGTACTGCTGATTTTATTTTCAAATATTTCAATCCCTTGTACTCAGAGAGTACTGTCCAGGCATGTTATTTTATTTGTTACCCCCCACACACACACTAACACACACAAACACACACATATCCCCCCCCCCCCTTCCCTCCCTTTCCCCCTCCCCCCACCCAACCCAACCCCTCCTTTCACCCAGCTTTCTGAAAAGTATCTGAACGGAAAGGGTACCCTTGCCCATGTGCCCTCCTGCCCGCCACCCCATTTTTTCTCACCCCACACCCCTCCCCATCCCCCACCTCCCTGCCCTACCCCAGCTATCTCACCCCACCTCACCCCCCCACCCAACCCCCTCCCTCACCCGACCCAGCCAAGCCCATCCCACCCCTCCACCCCACCCACCCACCCAACCCCATCCCACCCACACTCTCCCCTCCTCTTCTCGACTCGCCACAAGTTGGATCATTCGCCAATGCTCTAGGCCAGCAGCTCAACAAGTATCTGGCCCAGTACCCTCCTGTCCTCCACCCCATCACCCTACCACACTGCCCTGCCCCAGCTTCCTCACCCCATCCCCCTACCCCCCACCCTGGGCCCCCACCCCCTGTCCCATCCAACCCCATCCGACTCCACCCACCTCTCCCCACCCCCCCCAACCCCATCCCCCCCCCCCCCTCTTCCCTGTCTCGCCACAGGTTGGATCATTTGCCATTGCTATAGGCCAGAAGTAAGACAAGTTTCTGGCCCAGTACCCTCCTGTCCTCCACCCCATCACCCTACCACACAGTCCTGCCCCAGCTTCCTCACCCCATCCCCCTACCCCCCACCCCCTGTCCCATCCAACCCCATCCGACTCCACCCACCTCTCCCCACCCAACCCCACCCAACCCATCCCCCTACCCTCCACCCCCTGTCCCACCCAACCCCATCCAACTCCCCCCACCTCCCCCACCCAACCCCACCCAACCCCACCAACCTCACTCCATCTTCTCGGTCTCGCCACAGGTTGGATCATTTGCCAATGCTCTAGGCCAGAAGTTCAACAAGTATCTGGCCCAGTTTTTCCCGTACCTGCAAACCGGCCTAACCAACTACCAGGAGTGGCAGGTAGGTCGTGGGTTGTGATCCACAGTGGTGGTGGTAGTAGTGGTGGTAGTGGTAGTAGTAGTAGTGGTAGTGGTAGTAGTAGTGATGATAGAGGTAGTAGTGGTAGTGGTGGTGGTGGGATTAGTAGTGGTGGTGGTGGGAGTTTGTCCCATACCTGCAACCGGCCTAACCAACTACCGGAGGTGCAGGTAGGTCATCGGTTGTGATCCACAGTGGTGGTGGTGGTTGTAGAAGGGGTGGTAGTGGTAGTAGTAGTGGTGGTAGTAGTAGTGGTGGTAATGGTGGTAGTAGTGGTGGTAGTAGTAGTGGTATTAGTGGTAGTAGTGGTGGTGGTAGTAGTGGTGGTGGTAGTAGTGGTGGTGGTGGTAGTTTTTCCCATGCCAGCAAACCGGTCTAACTAAGTACCGGAGGTGCAGGTAGGTCATCGGTTGTGATCCACAGTGGTGGTGGTGGTAGTAGAAGTGGTGGTAGTAGTGGTGGTAGTAGTGGTAGTGGTAGTAGTGGTGGTGGTGGTAGTTTTTCCCATGCCAGCAAACCGGCCTAACCAACTACCAGGAGTGGCAGGTAGGTTATGTGTTGTGATCTTTCCTAACCTGACACACATACTTGAGGAATCTTCCCGTGTTGACATTCCACACCCTGATCTCTCCCACCTGTCTCCCTCCCCCTCCTCCCACCCTCCCTCTCTCTCCTCCTGCCCTGATCTCTCCCAACTCTCACCCCCCCCTCCTCCCACTCTCCCCTCCAACCCTTCTGCCCTTA
This sequence comes from Chlamydomonas sp. ICE-L, assembly GCA_013435795.1. Classification (NCBI taxonomy): domain Eukaryota; kingdom Viridiplantae; phylum Chlorophyta; class Chlorophyceae; order Chlamydomonadales; family Chlamydomonadaceae; genus Chlamydomonas; species Chlamydomonas sp. ICE-L. Next base: position 1,080,903 of record JACBWV010000227.1, on the reverse strand, counting down.
GCTCTTCTACCTCTCTCCCTCCCCTCCCCCTCCTCCCACCCTCCCCTCCGACCTTTCTGCCCTGAGCTCTCCCACCTCTCTCCCTTCCCTCTCACCTCCTCCTCCTCCTCCTACTCCTCCCCCTCGCCCTCCCCTTCCCACCCTCCCCTCCTGTCCCCTCCCCCCTACCACCATCTTCAAGCTCCTCCTCCCCTACCACCATCCCCTCACTCTCCCACCCCTCTCCTTCCCCTCCCATCTCCTCCCCGCCTCCCCTCCCACCCTCCCCTACTCCCCCTACTCTACCCTACCCCTACCACCTCCCCTCACCGCACTCTCGCCACCTCTCACCCTTCCCTACCCTCCTACCACCATCCCCCCCTCCCCTCCCCTCCCCCTCCCCCCTCATCACCCTCCCCTCCCCCCCTAACACCTCTCACCCTCCCCTCCTCCCCCCTCCCCCCCACCCCTCCCCTCCCCCCTCTCACCCTCCCCTCCCCCCCTAACACCTCACCCCCCTTCAGGTGTGCCTTTCCACAGTGGGCGTGCTAGGTGACGTATGCCGGTGCAGTAGAGGAGAACATCCTCCCACATTGCGATGAGATCATGTCGCTGCTCCTGCAGGTATGGTTGGTTGGTCGGTTGGTTGTTGGCACATGGCCTGGACACACATACACACACCATTGCGATGAGGTCATGTCGCTGCTCCTGCAGGTATGGTTGGTTGGTAGGTGGGAACACACACACACACACACCCCCACACACACACGCACACACATACATGTCATTGCGATGAGGTCATGTCGCTGCTCCTGCAGGTATGGTTGGTTGGTAGGTGGGGACACACATCCCCCCCCACCACATACACACACACACATGTCATTGCGATGAGGTCATGTCGCTGCTCCTGCAGGTATGGTTGGTTGGTAGGTTGCACAGTGCCCCTCCCCACACACCCACACACCCATCCCCGTACGAGAAGATGTCCACCGAAGAATCCCCCCCCCCCCCCCCCCCCCCTGTCCTCCTCCCCCCTCCTCTCCCCATCCCCACCCCTGCAGAACCTGGTACGATAAGATGTCCACCGAAGGATCAAAACCCATCCCTCCCCCCCCGTTCCCACGTCCCCGTCCCCCCCCCCCCTCTCCTCCTCCCCCCATTATCCCCCCTCCTCCCCCCACACCCCCACACCCTGCAGGACCTGGTACGAGAAGATGTCCACCGAAGAATCACACCCAGCCCCACCATACACACCACACACACACACACAGCCCCCCCCACCCATCCCCCCTACACACACACACACACACCTCGCCCCCCACACACACCCCACACACCCACCCCCTGCAGAACCTGGTACGAGAAGACGTCCACCGAAGGATCAAACCCCAGATCTTGTCCTCCTTGGGTGACATCGCCCTAGTCATCGGGGAGCAGTACGAGAAGTACTTGGAACCTGTGCTGCGTGTGTTGAAGCAGGCCATGCAGCTCTCCGTGACCAACGCGGCATCCCAAGGTGGGGGCTGTGGTGGTGGTTGGATGTTGGTGTGTGGAGTAGGCTGTAGGGAGTGGAGGGCTGATGATTACTTTGTTGACAACAACCATGACCCCCCCACACATACATACATACATACACCATTCACACACACTCATACACACACCATTCAGCCCCCCCCCCCCCCCCCCCCCACACACACACACACACACACACACCCACGAGTCAGAAGTACTTGGAACCCGAGCTGCGTGTGTTGAAGTAGGCCATGCAGCTCTCAGTGACCAACGCAGCATCACAAGGTAGGCTGTAGGGAGTGGGTGCGGATGATGCCTTTGTTGACTTCAACCATGAGCCCCCCCACACACACACAACACACATACACACACCATTCAGCCCCCCCTTCCCCCCCCCCCCCCCCCCCCCCCCCCCCCCCCCTCACACACACACCATTCAGCCCCACCCACCCACCCACCCACATACACACACCCATTCAGCACCACCACCACCACACACACATACACACACCATTCAGCCCCCCCCCCCCCCCCCCCCCCCCCCCCCTCTCACACACACACATACACATACACACACCACCATTCAGCCCCCACCACCACCACCACCACCCCCCTCTCACACACACACACGTACACAAACACACACACACCATTCAGCCCCCCCACCACCACCACCACACACACACACACACACCAGTTAAAATTATTTATCAACGCAGCATCACAAGGTGGGGGGCTCACCTGTAGGGAGCGGGGGCACTGGTGTGATGTGGTGGTTGTATGGTGGCATGGGGGTGGGTGGGGGGCTCACATGTCGGGTGGGGGGCAGTGGTGGTTGGATGGTGGTGGTGTGTGTGTGTGTGGGGGGGGGGGGGGGGGGGGGGCTGTAGGGAGTGGGGGGCAGATGATGACTTAGTTGACTACAACCACGAGCTTCGATTAAGCATCATCGACACCAACTCCGGCATCCATCCATCCATTCAGCCACTCACACGCTCACACGCTCACACACTCCCCCTCCACACACACACCTACTCCACACCTCCTCACAGATGATGACTTAGTTTACTACGACCATGAGCTTCCACTAGGCATCATCGACACCAACTCCGGCATCCTTCCATCCAATCATCCACTGAGCCACTGAGCCACTCACACACTCCCCCTCCACACATACACACATACTCCACACCTCCTCACAGAGGATGACTTTGAGGACTGCAACCATACCTACAACCACGAGCTTCGACGAGGCAGCATAGTCGCCTACTCTGACATCCATCCATTCATTCACTCTTCAGCCACTCATCCCCCCCCCCCCACCCCACCCCACACACACACACACACACTGACTTACTCACTCACCCAGTTCCCCTCTGCAGACAATGACTTTGTTGACTGCAACCACGAGCTTCGACTCAGCATCATAGATGCCTACTCCGAAAGGCTGCCTTCCACTCATCTATCCGTCCAATCAGCCACTCATACCCGCCCCCCCACCCCACCCCCCCACACACACCCCACACACCCCCACCCCCACATTGACTTACTCACTCACACACTTTCCCACTGCAGATAATGACTTTGTGGACTACAACCATGAGCCCCCCACACACATACACACACACCATTCAGCCCCCCTCAACCACACTCAAACACACGCATTCACTTACACACACACTCTCACACTGCAGATGATGAATTTGTGGATTACAACCACGAGCTTTGGCTCGGCATCATCAACACCTACTCCAACATCCATCCATCCATCCACTAAGCCAGCCATCAACTGACTCACACACTCCCCCAACCCCCCCCCCCCCACACACACACACGCACACACACATTCACTTACTCTCTCACGTCCGCACTGCAGATAATGAATTCGTTGACTACAACCCGAGCTTCGACTCGGCATCATCAACACCTACTCCAACATCCATCCATCCATCCACTAAGCCAGCCATCAACTGACTCACACACTCCCCCAACCCCACCCCACACCCCACACACACACACATTCACTTACACTCTCACGTCCGCACTGCAGATAATGAATTCGTTGACTACAACCACGAGCTTCGACTCGGCATCATCAACACCTACTCCAACATCCATCCATCCATCCATCCATCCACTAAGCCAGCCATCAACTGACTCACACACTCCCCCAACCCCACCCCCCACACACACATTCACTTACTCTCTCACGTCCGCACTGCAGATAATGAATTCGTTGACTACAACCACGAGCTTCGACTCGGCATCATCAACACCTACTCCAACATCCATCCATCCATCCACTAAGCCTGCCATCAACTGACTCACACACTCCCCCAACCCCACCCCACCCACACACACACATTCACTTACTCTCTCACGTCCGCACTTTAGATGATGAATTCGTTGACTACAACCACGAGCTTCGACTCGGGATCATCGACGCTTACTCCGGCATCATGCAAGGTTTGGGGTCTGCCAAGTGTGAGCAGTACCTGAAGCCCGAGGTGGCAGGCTTGGTGGAGTTTGCGTCCAGTATAGGCACCGACGCTGATCCTGATTTGGACGTGTGCAAGAGCGCTGTCGATATGTTGGGTGACATTTGCTCTGTTATGACGGTGAGTGGGCGGTGGGGGGGGAGGGGGGGGGGGAAGATGGGGGCGTGTGTGTGTGTGGGGGGGGGGGGGGGGGGGATTGGACGTGGCAAGAAGCGCTGTCGATATGTTGGGTGACATTTGCTCTGTTATGACGGTGAGTAAGGATGGGGGGGGTGATGAAGATGGGGGCGTGCGTGTGTGTGTGGTGGGGGGTGGGGGGGGGGGATTTGACGTGGCAAGAGTGCTGTCGATATGTTGGGTGGCATTTGCTCTGTTATGACGGTGAGTAAGGGTTGGGGTGGGTGATGAAGATGGGGGCGTGTGTGTGTGGGGGGGGGGGGGGGGGGGGGGGGGATTTGGACGTGGCAAGGGCGCTGGTCGATATTTGGGGTGGCATTTGCTCGTTATGACGTGATTGTGTGTGTGTGTGGCGGGGGGGGGGGGGGGGGATTTGGACGTGGCAAGGGCGCTGTCGATATGTTGGGTGGCATTGCTCTGTTATGAACGGTGGATTGTGGTGTGTGTGTGTGGTGCGGGGGGGGGGGATTGGACGTGTTCAAGAAGCGCTGTCGATATGTTGGGTGGTATTTGCTCTGTTAATGACGGTGATTGTGTGTGTGTGGGTGGGGGGGGGGGGGGGGGATTTGGACGTGGTCAAGGGCGCTGTCGATATGTTTGTGTGGCATTTGCTCTGTTAGGAACGGTGATTGGTGTGTGTGTGTGGGGGGGGGGGGGGGGTGGGATTGGACGTGGCAAGGGACGCTGTCGATATGTTGGGTGGCATTTGCCTCTGTATGACGGTGATTGTTGGTGGCGGGGGGGGGGGGGGGGGGATTTGGACGTGGCAAAGGGCGCTGTCTATATGTTGGGTGGCATTTGCCTCTGTTATTACGGGGATTGTGTGTGTGTGTTGTGGGGGTGGGGGGGGGGATTGGAACGTGTGGCAAGATCGCTGTCGATATGTTGGGTGGTATTTGGCTCTGTTATGACTGTGATTGTGTGTGTGTGGGGGGGGGGGGGGGGGAGGGGGGGGGGGGGGGGGATTTGGACGTGGCAAGGGCGCTGTCGATATGTTGGGTGGCATTTGCTCTGTTATGACGGTGATTGTGTGTGTGTGTGTGTGGGGGGGGGGGGGGGGGGGGGGGGGGGGGGGGGGGGGGGGGGGGGGGGGGATTATTTGGAAGTGGCGGCAAGGGCGGCTGTCGATATGTGGGTGGCATTTGCTCTGTTATGCCGGTTGGATTGTGTGTGATGTGTGTGTGGGGGGGGGGGGGGGGGGGGGGATTTGGACGTGGCAAGGGCGCTGTCGATATGTTGGGTGGCATTTGCTCTGTTAGACGGTGAATGTGTGTGTGTGTTTTGGGGGGGGGAGGAGGGGGGGGGTGGGAGGGCTTTGGACGTGCAAGGGCGCTGTCGATATGTTGGGTGGCAGTTGCTCTGTTTATGAGGTTGAGTGTGTGTGGGGGGGGGGGGTGGGGGGGGGGGATTTGGACGTGTGCAAGAGCGCTGTCGATATGTTGGGTGGCATTTGCTCTGTTATGACGGTGATTGTGTGTTGTGTTGTGTGTGGGGGGGGGGGGGGGGGATTGGACGTGGCAAGGGCGCTTGTCGATATGTGGGTGGCATTTGCTCTGTTATGACGGTGATTGGTTGTGTGTGTGGTGTGGTGTGTGGTGTGGTGGGGGGGGGGAATTTGGACGTGGCAAGGGCGCTGTCGATATGTTGGGTGGCATTTGCTCTGTTATGACGGTGTGATTGTGTGTGGTGTGTGCAGGGGGGGGGGGGGGGGGATTGGGGGGGGGGGGTGGGTGATGTGATTTGGAAGTGGCTAAGGGCGCTGTGTCGATATGTTGGGTGACATTTGCTTTATTTTTGTTATGACGGTTGATGTCTGTGTGTGGTGGTTGGTGGGGGGGGGGGGGGGGGGATTTGACGGTGCAAGAGCGGCTGTCGATATGTTAGGTGACATTTGCTCTGTCTATGACGCTGAGTGGCGGTGGATGGGGGGGGGGGGAGGGGGGGGGATGGGGGGTGAGGATGGGGGTGTTTGTGTGGTGGTGGGGGGTGGTGGGGGGATAAAGATGGGGGCGTGTGTTTGGCAGTGGTGTGCGTTCTTTTGAAATGTGGGCAAAAATTGAAACTAGCCAGTGCATCTGAAAGCTGACACGAGGGACAATCCAATGCAGCTGAAATGTTTGGGCTTCACCCATTGGCTAGCTAATGGAGCTGGCCGGAAGCGTCATGCGTAGCCCCCAAAAGGAACAGTTATCACTGCCCACGCACTCACCTACTCACCCACCCACCCACACCAACTTGTTTTACCTATCACTTCCCTACTCTTCCCCCTGCTCACACCCCTACTCACTCGCTCACGCACACACTCATTCATTCATTCACTCTTTCACTCACTCACTCACTCATTCACTGTTTTTACCTATCACTCCCCTACTCTGTCCTCTGCTCACACCCCTACTCACTCAATCCCCCACTCACTCATTTTGTTTTACCTATCACACCCCTACTCACTCACTCGTTTAGATTTACCTATCACTGACCTGCTCACTCCCCTGCTCACTCCCCTGCTCACTCCCCTGCTCACTCCCCTGCCCACTCCCATGCTCACTCACTCCCATGCTCACTCCCCTGCTCGCTCTCCTGCTCACTCCCATGCTCACTCACTCCCATGCTCACTCACTCCCCATGCTCACTCCCATGCTCACTCACTCCCCTGCTCACTCCCCTGCTCACTCACTCCCCTGCTCACTCCCATGCTCAATCCCCTGCCCACTCACTCCCCTGCTCACTCCCATGCTCACTCACTCCCATGCTCACTCCCATGCTCACTCCCTTGCTCACTCCCTTGCTCACTCCCTTGCTCACTCCCCTGCTCACTCACTCCCATGCTCACTCCCATGCTCACTCCCATGCTCACTCACTCCCCTGCTCACTCCCCTGCTCACTCACTCCCATGCTCACTCCCCTGCTCACTCACTCCCCTGCTCACTCTCCTGCTCACTCACTCCCTGCTCACTCCCCTGCTCACTCACCATCCCCTGCTCACTCCCATGCTCAACTCCCCTTGCTCACTCCCATGCACTCACTCCCATTGCTCACTCCCATGCTCATCCCTTGCTCACTCCCTTTGCTACTCCCGCTCACTCACTCCCATGCTCACTTCCTCTGCTCACTCCATGCCCCACTCCCTGCTCACTCACTCCCTGCTCCACTCCCCTGCCATCATCCCCCTGCTCACTCCCCTGCTCACTCCCCTGCTCACTCCCCGCTCACTCACTCCCATGCTCACCTCCACTGCCCACTCCCCTGCTCATTCCCCTGCTCACTCCCCAGCTCACTCACTCCCCAGCTCACGCACTCCCATGCTCACTCCCTCGCTCACTCCCATGCTCACGCACTCCCATGCTCACTCCCATGCTCACTCACTCCCATGCTCACTCACTCCCATGCTCACTCCCATGCTCACTCCCTTGCTCACTCCCATGCTCACGCACTCCCATGCTCACTCCCTTGCTCACTTCCATGCTCACTCCCAGGCTCACTCACTCCCATGCTCACTCCCAGGCTCACTTACTCCCATGCTCACTCCCTTGCTCACTCCCATGCTCACGCACTCCCATGCTCACTCCCTCGCTCACTCCCATGCTCACGCACTCCCATGCTCACTCCCATGCTCACGCACTCCCATGCTCACTCACTCCCATGCTCACTCCCTTGCTCACTCCCAAGCTCACTCACTCCCATGCTCACTCCCTTGCTCACTCCCATGCTCATTCCCTTGCTCACTCCCATGCTCACTCCCTTGCTCACTCCCATGCTCACTCCCTTGCTCACTCCCATGCTCACTCACTCCCATGCTCACTCACTCCCATGCTCACTCTCTTGCTCACTCCCATGCTCACTCACTCCCATGCTCACTCCCTTGCTCACTCCCTTGCTCACTCCCCTGATCACTACCCTGCTCACTACCCTGCTCACTTCCCTTCTCACACACCCACTCACTCGTTCACTATTTTTACCTAGCTCTCCCCTCTCAACACCCCTACTTACTCCCCTGATCACACTCATACTCAAGCACTTTGTTTTACCCTTAACCCCCCCTACTCACTCACCTGCTCACTTTCTAACCTGTGTTTTACCTATCACACCCCTACTCACTCCCCTGCCCCCTTGTGCCCGACCCCTGCTCACACCCCTACTCACTCCCCTACCCACTCACTCCCCTGCTCACTCACTCACCTACTCACCCACTCACTGACTCACATACCCAATCACCCAATCACCCACTCACACACACACTCACCCACTCACACACACACTCACTCACTCACAATCCCAGGGTGTGGGAAGCTTGTTACAAAACGCCCCTAGGCAGCAGTGGATGAAGTTGGTCAACACATGCAAGCAATCAAGTCACATCCAAGAGTACAGTGAGTGGGCCGTGCAGCACGCACGCCTACTCACTCACCCACACACTCACTCACTAACCTACTCATCTACTCACCTACTCACTCACACGGTCAATCACTCACCTACTCACCCACACACTCACACGCTCACCTACTTACCCACTCACCCACACACTCACTCACTCGCATGCTCAATCACTCACCTACTCACCCACACACTCACTCACCCACACACCTCACACGCCAGGGTGTGGGAAGCTTGTTACAAAACGCCCCTAGGCAGGAGTGGTTGAAGTTGGTCAACACATGCAAGCAGTCGAGCCACATCCAAGAGGACTGTGAGTGGGCCGTGCAACAAATTGAAGGGGCGCTGCGCTCTTGAAAGAAAGCGGCGCTGCATGGGGGCCAAGTTGCTCATGATTCCATGAGCAGCGGAGGGGGCCTTGGACAAGAAGGGGGGGGCTTGGACATGCCCCTATGCAGCGCCACCCGCAGGCGGCGGAGGGCAGGGGAGTGTGTGGTCAGTGGAGGGGCGGTAGGTGGGGCGCTTCCCAACGGCAGTGCTAGAAGGAAGCAGAGGCTCTCAGCCGGGCAGATGGCTGAGGACATTGGTGTCGTGGGTGGGGGTCCCAGCCTGGGGGGGCGGCAGAAAGGGGGCCTAGGCCACCTGTGCGGGGGGCCTGGGGCACACCCCATGCCCCAGTACAGCTATGGCCATCTCCAGGCGCCCCAGGACCCCTCCTCGGCACGCCCTGGGGAGACCCTCTATGTGGGCACCAACACACTAGCTGACTTCAACATGGATGGCGTCATGGAGTGCAGAGTGGCGGTAGAGGGGGAGGGGGAGGGAGGGGCGCAGGCCAAGGGAGCATTTCCCGGACCCGAGAATGCTTATTTGGGCTTGCTTTTTCATAGGCGCAACCAGCCCTTGTAAAGTGATGACTCAAGGTGGGGCCCCCCCTGTGGCCAGATGACTTCACAGCAGGTACCATTGTCATGGCTGGCGTGATGAGCGCAGGGTGGAGGGGGAGGGAGGGGAACAGGCCCAGGGAGCATTTCCCCAATCCGAGAATGTCTATTTAGGCTTGCTATTCCATAGGCGCAACCAGGCCCTGTAGAGGGTCCTACTCGCTTTCCATCTCGCTGTTCTTCTTCTGCCACCTAGTCTTGGCTTGGCTTGCATGCATGTTCTTCTTCTGCCACCTGGGCTTGGCTTAGCTTGCATACATGTTCTTCTTCTGCCACCAGGGCTTGGCTTAGCTTGCATACATGTTCTTCTTCTGCCACCTGGGCTTGGCTTGCATGCATGTTCTTCTTCTGCCACCTGGGCTTGGCTTGGCTTGCATGCATGTTCTTCTTCTGCCACCTGGGCTTGGCTTAGCTTGCATGCATGTTCTTCTTCTGCCACCTGGGCTTGGCTTGGCTTGCATGCATGTTCTTCTTCTGCCACCTGGGCTTGGCTTAGCTTGCATACATGTTCTTCTTCTGCCACCTGGGCTTGGCTTAGCTTGCATACATGATCTTCTTCTGCCACCTGGGCTTGGCTTGCATGCATGTTCTTCTTCTGCCACCTGGGCTTGGCTTGGCTTGCATGCATGTTCTTCTTCTGCCACCTGGGCTTGGCTTACATGCATGTTCTTCTTCTGCCACCTGGGCTTGGCTTGCATGCATGTTCTTCTTCTGCCACCTGGGCTTGGCTTGCATGCATGTTCTTCTTCTGCCACCTGGGCTTGGCTTGGCTTGCATGCATGTTCTTCTTCTGCCACCTGGGCTTGGCTTGCATGTATGTCCTTCTTCTGCCACCTGGGCTTGGCCTGGCTTGCATGCATGTTCTTCTTCTGCCACCTGGGCTTAGCTTGCATGCATGTTCTTCTTCTGGAACCTGGGCTTGGCTTGGCTTGCATGCAGGTTCTTCTTCTGCCACCTGGGCTTGGCTTGGCTTGCATGCATGTTCTTCTTCTGCCACCTGGGCCGGCTTGCATGCACTGCAACAGCTTCCAGGCATGGATAGCATGATGGAGTGGATGAGGAGGCACAGGCCCAATGGGTATTTCCTGAATCCGAGAATGTCTATTTAGGCTTGCTGTTTCATAGGCGCAACCAGCCCTTGTAGAGTGTTGGCTCAGGGTGAGGCCTTCCCTGTGGCCAGCACCACGCCAGCTAACTTCGCCATGGATGGCGTGATGGAGTGCAGGGTGGGGGTGGAGGTAGAGGGGGAGGCACAGGCCCAAGGGGCATTGCCCGGATCTGGGGATGTCTACGTATGCTTGCTTGTTCGTAGGCGCAACCAGCCCTTGTAGAGTGATGACTCTACAATGGCTACCCTTGACTTAGATGGCGTGATGGAGAACGGTGGGGAGAGGGTGTGATGGGGGAGGGATGGGGTGTGGGGGGGAGTCATGATCAGCATAAGCTTTGGTATCATTGGTTACAAGAACCACTGGTGGATCAGCTGTATCATTCATATGCGAGGCCTGTTGATTGGCATGGGGCTCACGTGCCCCCCCCTGATGATAGGGGTGGGATTAGGGTGGTGGTGGGGTGGGGGTGGGGAGAGGGTGTGATGGGTAAGGGATGGCATGCACTTGTGATTGTCCCGTCCAAATGCCATTCAGACCATTGTAGTCACAAGGTTGTGGGGTGCGGGGGTGGCGGGTGTGGAGAGTTCTACCAGCAAATTGTGAGTAGCGGGGCTTAGGGTAAGGAATATTCGGTGTGGCGGGTGGTGGGTATGGGTTGTGAGGTGCAGCGGGTGTGGGGTGTAGGGGATGACATGCACTCGTGCTTGTCCTGGCCAAATGCCATTCAGACCATTGTAGTCTATAGGTTAGCGAGCGGGCATGCGCGTGTGTTTCTCAGTGTGTGTGTGTGTTGGTCTGTTTGATTTCTTTGCAAATCAGCCTTCAGGCTGCTCACCGTCTGCATGCAGAGTAAACATGGGTAGTGTGTATGTATGTGTGTGCGTCTGTCTGTCTGTCAGTTTATGTGCACTGCATGGGTAGGGTGTCTGTCTGTGTGTGCGTCTGTCTGCATTTCTGTTTGTGCACTGCATGGGTAGTGTGTGCGTCTGTCTGTCTGTCTGTGTATGTGCACTGCATGGGTAGTGTGTGTGTGCGTCTGTGGGTGTACTGCATGGCGCGTCTGCAAACTGACATGGCAGGCATTTCGATCACAGTGGCTGAAACGGGGCCAAAGGGAGAGGTGGGTCGGGTGTGGAGCTGGGAGGAGGGTAGAGGTGTGGAGGTGGTGTAGAGAGCCTGGGGTGGGGCGTTGAGGGCATGAGGGTTGGTGATGCCCTCTTCACAATTTTGATATTTAGAACAGCATGGGTGTCTGAGGTGTGGGTGTGGGTGTCTGAGGCGTCTCATCTTTAGAACAGTATGGGTGCCTAAGGTGCCTTGGACTGAGTGACCCTAGTTAAAACTTTAGTTTCGCCATCAGTTTTAGGGCCACCGTCGGTATAACGATTGTTTGGGTTTCAGTTCACCTATGCGTTTTATTTGTAAGCCCATTTCTATCACGGTTGGGCAAGTCCCTGTAGCCTATTTGGCCTACCCCTGGACTGTAAGATACATACATACTTCAGTTTTACCTTCGGTTTGATTTAGCTTCGCATACTAAATCACATACTATGCGTGCATGCTTATCCTACTGTCCCATACCTGGGGTCTTTGTTTCAGTCATGTGGATGAGCTTAAAAAAGGTAATGATAACGCCTTGTGGGGCGTGTTATTAAGAGAAACCGTCGCACGCGGGTAGAGAGCGGTCTTCTACCTCAAGTGGACAAGCTACCATCGCGGTTGACAACTACCTGCAACTATCAGGGCGGCGTAGAGGGAATCGAGCCCCCGACGCTGCATCCTCAAAGCGATTTGGTGTACCACTAGAACAATTGGAAGGGGCTGTGTGGATGAGCTTATAGTAGTACTCATCCCCCCTTCTAATAAGGCTTTGGCGACCGGAGTTCGAGCCCCGCTGCCGGAAGACGGCGGGAGGTTTCTCGAGTCCGACTTTAGGGCGGTGTTGTTTCACTGGTAGGACATGAGCCCCTTGTACTCATTCCCCCTTCTAATGCTTTCTGAGTCTAATCCCTTGATTTGTAACGTGACTTGTTGCTACGATCCGCTGAGATTCAGCCCTTGTTCGAAAGATTTGTTGATATGCCTTGTGCATAACTTCACCTCTATCCATCTCTCTATCCACCTCCCCCCTTATCTCTCTCTAAGAGACCGCTAGCTACGCTCAATTAGGGAGTGGGGATCTCTCTAAGAGACCGCTAGCTACGGTCTCACTTAGAGGGACTGAACTTAATTAGTTGAGCGACGGCATATCTGATAGAGCCTTAGTTCAGCTTTAGTAACGTTCCCAACTCTCTAAATTCCTTGCATGAAGATTTGTTGCACCATACCAGGGTTATTCAGGATGCTGCGTCCTCCGTTGTAGACGCAACGTTGAAGGGTATGTTGACCAGGAAGGAGAGGCTATACAATTGGTTGCGACTCAGGCAGCAGAGCTGGGGATCCTCCTAAAGTACCCTGCGCCATACCCCCAACAACAATACGAGGGCTACCAAGTTCTTGCAACGCTGGGGGCCTAACAACTAAACCCACCATCATGTGGATGAGCTTATGGCTCAACCTTGCTTGTAAACGGTCTGTCCCATTTAGCCGTGGGCTCAGGTTTGTTTTGACAAAGCTGAAGCCGAAGCTGAAGCTGCGTCTGCGACGCAACTGACCCTCCCCACGTCGCATATGCGACGCAGGACGCAGCGTCCTGTGAAACCCTGACTGTAACATGCACATAGTAATATGGGCTGGGAATCTTGAATTGGTTCAGTCCCGAACATCTCGTACGATATCGTACAATACCTCGGACGCCTACGCTATCGTGTACCACTTGTATTCGCATATCGGAATGAGAACAAGGGGGTATATCATACGATACCCGATATTGTAGGATAGCGTACTTCCCAACCCTGCACACTGCTACACTAGTGATGATTGAAGAAATGAAGACCCCCTCCCCCCAGTTTTGAAATTGGGCACATAAGGGGCTAAGGGGGCCCTAACCAACAATCCCCACCAAAGACACCATAGCACTGAGGACGATGATTTGACCTTGTCCACACATACCCAACGGTCATAAGACCAACAGCAATGGATACGCCGTAACAATTGCTGAAAATGCACGTACTTCGGCATCATAACCACAAGGGGCGGCTGAGATCATGGCTGTACTGTGGGTTGCGGAGCCATTGGGTGTGTGTGTGACAGCAGAGGGGTGCCGCTACACTATTTGCACTTTACATGATCGATGGGTTCCACACCACAGTGACCCAGCATCTCTTTTGCTTTCCACCCCCCCTCGGCCTTGGTTGGTACTCTGGGTGTTCCGATTCTCGTCGCATTTAATTTATTAAAACATTTCACACTTTCGGGTAGTTCGTTGTGACTCCTGTGGGATTAGAACCCACGCTATTACGAACTAGCACCTGAAGCTAGCGCCTAAGACCGCACGGCCAAAGAGTCGCATCCCAGCGTGATTTGGTGCCAGCCTGGCAAGCGGTTGCACTAAGATCTACAAACCAATTTTGCTTCTATTCTAAAAATGATGTCATGGACTTGGTTGCTCATCAGTTGTTCTAAAGGTGTGAGGAAGTGACTCGAAAACCCGCATATTGTTATAAAAATGGACAGCGGGCAGGATGTGCCGTGTGCCAAGTGGCATTTTTAAAATCGGGGTTGGGCTGGTCCCTTCAGCCTATTTGGCTAACCCTGGACTCTAACCAGGGTTGTTCAGGAGGACGTCCAGCTATGCGTCCTGACACGCAACGGATTGTACAGCCTGCGTACTGAGACGCAACCGATTTCGTAGCCTACTTCCCGAAACGCAACCGAACCAGCATAGCCTGCGTCCTCAGATGCAACCGACTTGCAACCAACCCATAACCGACCCCACAGCCTGCGTCCTGTGACGCAACCTACCCATTGAAGTTGCGTCTGCGACGCAACTGACCCTCCCCACGTCGCACATGCGACGCAGGACGCAGCGTCCTGAACAACCCTGACTGTAACATGCACATAGTATTCTTTTCAACATTCGAACTTCCGATGTAACTTTCTCGCTGCTCATCTTCCTTCTTAGCATTCGCGTAGCACTTTCGCATTCTCCTGCGTCTGCGTTACCGAATGATACCACCTGCTTTCTGTTCCATGCAGTTTCGGTCAACTCTTCCCGAAACTGCAACCAAACAGGAGCTCATGCTTTCGCAGAGGCAATCCTGCTATCTAAGTCGCCGTCTACAACATCTGACGCGACTCGCAGCAACTTCTGTGGTCGCAGGGTGGTAGAAGGTTACTTTGGTAGCGAGCTGCACCTCTGGGCAGCCGAAATTATGCACTACCGGACAGAATGCGCCTCTCCCTGGACTTCCCAACAGGGGGGGATGCGAAGCGCACATTCCTGGCGCATTCTTGATGGTCGCTGCCAGGAGCGAAGGCTCCATGCAATCGAGAAACCTACTAACAACCACTTCCCTCCTCCATGCAGGTGCCCCAAACAGCTACCTGCTTTTTTGAACAAGAAAGGCGTGTACCGCCCAGGATTTCGAGAAGCCGGTAATAATAATAAGAAGGAATGCGTTAAAAATTTATGGGGACCAGCCCCCCCGGCACCCGGCCAACAATCTCACCAAGGGTATCAAGGCTAACCTCCCCACCCCCCTGCACACCGGGCATGCCAACACCACGGGCATATACTCCTCCATGTGGGAGCAAGCCAACCCCTTCCTCCTCACTCAGGCTAGTAATCGTTTCTGGCAATCCACCGACATCAAATGGTGGCAAAAAATACAAATCCACAAGGCTCGGTGGGGACGCCTATGGACTAGGAAATTGGCGTACAGATACAAACGCCCCTATGGTACTAGCACTAGCCCCCCCTCTGATGATAACTGCCCTCTTTGTCGCAAAGCACAGGACGGAGCTGGCCATATTCTTGCTGGGTGCAGCCACCCTGTCTTCAAAGGAATGTATATTAACAGACATAATAAGGCGGTCCAACTCATCCAAAAGGCAGTAGCCAAAGGAGCTCTGGGGGCTCTCCCCATGTACATGGATGCAGGCACTTGTGAAGCGACCTCCGACATTCCCACAAGACCCCCAACCACCCTCAAACCCCCTGATCTTCCCCAAGCCACATGGGATAAATACAGGCCTGATCTCCTCCTCATTGACGACGAATCCAAACCAAGAAAAGCCTACCTAGTTGAACTGGGCTATTGCTCAGACACTAACCACCAATTCAAATTCCAGGAAAAGAGCGTTCAGCATAAGGAGCCCCAACGTATCTTTCAACAACAAGGATTCCTTGTACACTACCTAGTCTTCACCATAGGTACCACTGGTACCATACCAATCACAACTATTACCAATCTCTCCACCTTAGGGATCAGTCGCGAACACGTAGACAAACTCATCTCTAAGCTGCACAGAGAATCTACCGCCTCCTGTACCAGCATCCTTGCCACACGTCGCATGAAGGAGTCCCTCCCGCCTGGAGGGTGACACTTACTATGTCTGCCATGGTGACTTTCCCCAGCTGCGGCGTACGGGAGGGTCCCCTTAACACCACGCCCCTCTAGGCGTTATCTTTTTTTTTTTTTTGCACATAGTAATATGGGCTGGGAATCTTGAATTGGTTCAGTCCCGAACATCTCGTACGATATCGTACAATATCTCGGACGCCTACGCTATCGTGTACCACTTGTATTCGCATATCGGAATGAGTACAAGGGGGTATATCATACGATACACGATATTGTAGGATAGCGTACTTCCCAACCCTGCACACTGCTACACTAGTGATGATTGAAGAAATGAAGACCCCCTCCCCCCAGTTTTGAAATTGGGCACATAAGGGGCTAAGGGGGCCCTAACCAACAATCCCCACCAAAGACACCATAGCACTGAGGACGATGATTTGACCTTGTCCACACATACCCAACATAAGACCAACAGCAATGGATACGCCGTAACAATTGCTGAAAATGCACGTACTTTGGCGCCATAACCACAAGGGGCGGCTGAGATCATGGCTTTACTGTGGGTTGCGGAGCCATTGGGTGTGTGTGTGACAGCAGAGGGGTGCCGCTACACTATTTGCACTTTACATGATCGATGGGTTTCACACCACAGTGACCCAGCATCTCTTTTGCTTTCCACCCCCCCTCGGCCTTGGTTGGTACTCTGGCTGTTCCGATTCTCGTCGCATTTAATTTATTAAAACATTTCACACTTTCGGGTAATTCGTTGTGACTCCGTTGTGACTCCTGTGGGATTTGTACCCACGCTCTTACGAACTAGCACCTGAAGCTAGCGCCTCAGACCGCTCGGCCAAAGAGTCGCATCCCAGCGTGATTTGGTGCCAGCCTGGCAAGCGGTTGCACTAAGATCTACAAACCAATTTTGCTTCTATTCTAAAAATGATGTCATGGACTTGGTTGCTCATCAGTTGTGTAGTTTTCCGGAGTATGTGCAGAGCACAGAGACGAGGGGATGGAAGACGGTAAGGATAAGATCTTTACAGTTAGATAAGCATTCAATCAATGCGCTAGGAGAAAGTACTGGGATGCCGCGGTACCTCATGGTACCGGCATCAGAGTCCGTGCCATAGCTGGCAGCGGCACAGCAGTACAGTGCAGCAGGGAGGAGTCCTGTGCACTCTAAGTCACTCTAGGTGAGCCGGCGAAACCCGGTGAATAACATCCCCCCCAATTCCTGGTATTCTTCATGCTGGAGAATTCCTGGAATTAGAGGAGTCTGAAGAAAACTAGAGGGACTTCAAATATTCATAGGCTGTAGTGCTATGTATGATAAATCTGACTGACAGGTGGACTGACTTAAGAGGGCAGGCTGAAACGGGTACATGTAAAGGGCAGGATTGGTCTAAGAATATCCTGCAGGACAGGGTCTCTGCTAAAGGCTAATCTAAATAGAAGAAAGCAGTCAGTAAAAGTGCAATCAATCAATATCTAGGGAAAAGCTTGAACTTTGATCTGTCAGGAAATCTAGCATGGGCTCAGAGGGTCTAAGAGGCATGTGTCAAGATTAGTCAAGCTTGATCTTTCCAGTGCAGCCAATCTGCTGCCTGAATACACAGAACTTGGATCTGGGCAGAGCTTTGGTGAGCATGTCAGCCATGTTGGCAGCAGTGGGGATCCAGTTGAGCTTGATGCCTTCTTTCTTGGATTGCTCTTTGAGGAAGTGGAATCTTGTTTCCATATGCTTGAGCCTGGAGGAGAGCTTCTCTTGGTTCCATGCACTGAGTGCAGCTTGGTTGTCACCATTAATGGTGAGTGCAGGGGGCATGGTACCTGTGGCAGAGAATTGCAGTTTTCTCAACCACATTCCTTCTTGGGCTGCAGAGGTAGCTGCCATGAACTCAGCTTCTGTGGTGGACAGGGCAGTGGCAGATGCTTGGATTTTTGATGCCCATGAGATGGCTCCCCCCTGGTTGAGGAAGACATAGCCTGTTGTGGACTTCCTTGTGATATTGCCTTGATGCTTGCTTCAGACCATAGAGGCATTTCGACATGCGGCAAACCCTGTGGTCTCTTTCAAACCCTGGGGGTTGGGAACAGTACAGTTCCTCTTCCACTACTCCATTGAGGAATGCTGTGGAGACATCAAGTTGAGCAAGATGAGCTGAGGGGTCTGCAGCCATGGACAGGATGTACCTGATGGTGGCATGTTTGGCAACTGGTGCAAAAACTTCATCATAGTCCATGCCAGGGCGTTGAGCATATCCTTTTGCTACTAGACGTGCTTTGTACCTGACTAGCTGACCATCCACTGATCGCTTGATGTCAAAGACCCATCTAGTACCTATGGCTTTGGCTCCATGTGGGAGTTCTGCTAGGGTCCAGGTGCTCATTTCTGCTAGTGCTGCTAGTTCTGCATCCATGGCAGCCTTCCAATCTTTTGCTTGAGGGCTAGCCAGTGCTTCTCTTTCATTTTTGGGTATGATGATCTGGTCTGCAGCCACTCAGGGAACCGACCGATTATCTGAGGAGTATCTAGATACGTACCTGCTTATTTCAAATTATTATCTCAGATATTTATCTCAGATACTGAACAGATACTATCTAGATGGTATCTAGATATCACAGATACTGGTGCATAGATACTGTTATCTGTAGTATCTAGATACTGCCTAGAGAGTATCTAGACAATATCTAGATACGGATATCTGTATTTCTAGATACTGCTTAGAGAGTCTCTAAACAATATCTAGATACGGATATCTGTATAACTAGATACTGTTTAGATAGTGTCTAAACAATATCTGAAACCGTACATGCGCCTGTACATATGGTAGCTAGATAACATCTAAATAGTATCTGTGCAATATCTGAGATAATAATTTGAAATGAGCAGATACGTATCTGGATGCTCTTCAGATAATCTCGAAATTGTATTACAAATTGTTCATGGTGATCTTAAAATCATCCCATGAGTTAGTTTACATGTATGTTAAGTAAAGTTGTACTTCTCAACAACTTGATAGACAGGTAGCTACAATAAAACACCATTATACAGGCAAACTGACCCACTACTGTAACGCAAACCCCACTCATAACACTTCTAACTCTTCTGACCAAAAATAAATCAACAAATTATAATAAGCAAGCAACCTGCAAGCAACCACACAAATTACGTGCCACCCCTCATCCTACCAGTTGTACAATTTGTGATACATGGCAGTGCATTACTCCATTATATTGTCAGCAAGGCAACTAGCTACAAGACACATACTCCTTATATGGGAATTATATGCTTGGATTATATACCTTCACTAGCTACTAATGGGAATTATATGCTTGAATTATATACCTTCACTAGCTACTAACCCTACTATGTCTGTGAGTAATAAAGTCTCAAGAGATCCCATCCTTCAAGACTCAAAAGTGCCTAACAGCCAGCCCTCTTTATAGCAGGTAGCCTTGCTCCTACACTCTGGTACCTATCTAGCTATCTACCTAGGGGGCCTTCTTCCCCCTGCCCAGGCCTCGGCTTGCAGGTTTTGAATTGGAAGCCTCGACACTCAGGAATATGCAGCATCGATTATGTGTAATAAAGTATCAAGATATCCCATCCCTGAAGAGTGCCTAACAGCTAGCCCTCTTTAGAGCAGCTAGCCCTACTCCTAGACCCCAATACCTATCTAGCTATCTACCAAGGTGGCCTTTCTTCTCATGTCCCGGCCAGTAGGTTATGCATCGGGAGTCTTGACACCAATGGCAGTACCATCTTGGAGTGCGGTGGATGAGGTGGGAGCAGCTGTAGGTTTATCCCATCCGTAGATGCTACCCAGGTCCAAGTGTGCTACCTTCTTCTTTACCGAGCTCCCTCATCCTTGGCAGTCGGTTGGCCTTAATGGGCTACCCTCATCCTTGGCAGTCGGTTTCATTGCCAAGCATTCCATGGGCCAAGCTATTGCCACGCGATCCATGGCACCAATTGCCTCCACAATACTTGATCAAGTCCTCCCACGTCCCAATGGAAGCATCCTTGACGTAAGCACATGAACAAAGCATATGGGAAGTTTTTTCGTGTTGGAATTGTGCACCAAATTTATTATGTCAGTTAATTAGCCAGTTTTTGAGTCAGTCATTCAGCTAGTTAGGCATCCATATGTCAGTCGGGTGGCTACTTATAAATTGGAAGAGTCGTTCGTCAGCTGGCTACGTGAGCTAAGGCAAGGACCAGCATGGGAGGGCAGGCTATATACACTGGGACAGGTTGTGGGACCAAAAATGGGGGGCATGCTACATGAGCTGAGGCTGGGACTAGCATTGGAGGGCAGGCTACATGGGCAGAGGCAAGGACCAGCATTATTTGAGGGCAGGCTACATGAGCGGAGGCAGGGACCAGCAATGGAGGGCCAGCTACGAGAGCAGAGGCAGGGACCAGCAATGGAAGGTAGGCTAAATGAATGACGATAGGGACCATCAGTGGAGGGCAGGCTACATGAGCAGAGGCAGGGCCCAGTAATGGAGGTCAGGCTACATGAGTGGAGGCAAGGACCAGCAATGGAGGGCAGATTACGAGAGTGGGGGCAAGGACCAGCATTGGAGGGCAGGGACCAGCAATGGAGTGCAGGCTACATGAGCGGAGGCAGGGACCAGCAATGGAGGGCAGGCTACATGAGTGGAGGCAGGGACCAGCAATGGAGCGCAGGCTTCATGAGCGGAGGCAGAGACCAGCAATGGAGGGCAGCCTTCATGAGCGGAGGCATGGACCAGCATTGGACTGCAAGCTATCCTACATGAGCGGAGGAAGGGACCAGCAATGGAAGGTAGGCTACATGAGTGAAGACAGGGACCTGCAATGGAGGGCAGGCTACATGAGCGGAGGTTGGGACCAGCATTGGAGGGCAGACTACGAGAGCGGAGGCAGGGACCAGCAATGGAGCGCAGGCTACATGAGTGACGACAGGGACCATCAATGGAGCGCAGGCTACATAAGCGGAGGCAGGGACCAGCAATGGAGGACAGGCTACATAAGCAGAGGCAGGGACCAGCAATGGAGCGCAGCCTACATGAGCGGAGGCAGGGACTAGCAATGGAAGGTAGGCTACACGAGTGAAGACAGGGACCAGCAACGGAGTGCAGGCTACATGAGCACAGGCATGGAGCAGCATTGGACGGCAGGCTACAAAAGCGGAGGAAGGGACCAGCAATGGAAGGTAGGCTACATGAGTGAAGACAGGGACCAGCAATGGAGGGCAGGCTACATGAGTGGAGGTAGGGACCAGCATTGGAGGGCAGACTACAAGCGGAGGCAGGGACCAGAAATGGAAGGTAGACTACACGAGTGACGACAGGGACCATCAATGGAGGGCAGGCTATATGTATGAGAGGGGGCCAGGCCGAGGGACCCGCAATGGAAGGCTGGCTACATGAGCTAGGGCAGGGACCAGCAATTGAAAGCAGGCTATGAGCATGGGGTGAGCTATCTCTTAAGAGCATTCCCATGCATGACAAGACATGCATGACTAACCCCGTACAGTCTGGTTGACTCATGGAACTAAGTATCAAAATAATGAAATTTTATTGATGCCCATGGGCAGGCAAGAGCGTAAGATGTATCCTACCTTT
Organism: Chlamydomonas sp. ICE-L; assembly: GCA_013435795.1. NCBI lineage: Eukaryota > Viridiplantae > Chlorophyta > Chlorophyceae > Chlamydomonadales > Chlamydomonadaceae > Chlamydomonas > Chlamydomonas sp. ICE-L. Next base: position 1,059,232 of record JACBWV010000227.1, on the reverse strand, counting down.
CAGTGGATGGGACTGCAACCTCTCGGAGGCATCAGTAGCCTCAGTATCCCACTTAGTGTAGACCACGTCCTTCATTTGGAAATCTCTCTACATAAATGAGGGACCAGATGAGCTGAGTGAGATGCTGTGAGTGATGAATGTGCTGAGTGAAGATATGAGCTAAGTGATGAGATGAGCTGAGTGAGATGATGTGCTAAGCGTTGAAAAATGTTGAGTAAGATGCACCATGTGAGGAGATGCAATGAGTGATGAGATGAGCTGAGTGAGATCAAGCGATAAGATGAGATGAGTTGAGTGAAATGCACTATGTGATGAGATGCGCAAAGTGATGAGATGAGCTAGGTCACACGAAATGAGTGAGATGCACTGATTGATGAGCTGAGCTGAGCGAGATGCGATAAGTGAGGAGATAAGCTTAATGGGATGAGCTGAGCGAGCTGAGCTGAGCTGAGCGAGATGAGCTAAGCGAGAAGATAAGCTGAATGGGATGAGCTGAGCGAGCTGGGCTGAGTGATGAGCTGAGCTAAGAAGGATGCGCTAAGTGAGGAGATGAACTGAGAGAGATGAGATGAGTGAGATACGCTAATTTTCTGGGCTAAGGGATGAGACAAGCTGAATGAGATGATCTGCATTGCAAATTTAGGCGGTCTTTGGCAGGTCTTTGGCACCCTTTTCCGCCCCCCTGCAGACCCCCCCCACCCCCCCCCCCCCACACACACACATGCACCTTTTAAGGCCACATAAAAGGTTGCCTAAGCACCCAACAAATCAGCAATGCTGAGTGAGATACGCTGAGTGATGAGATGACCCGAGTAACATGATCTGGGCCAATGAGGATGTCATAAAGAATTAAGAGCTGAACTTACATTGTGATGGCTATCAGTATGGTATGGTTATCTATGAAGGGCAGGGAGCACGGCAAGGGGCTGGGATGTGATAAAGCGCATGCGTTAGAGAGCAATGAAGGGCAGGATGCAGGGTTGTGCATGATGGGGAGGATGGCAGTGAATGCCACGAGAGGGGAGTACGGCATGGAAGGTCAAGGGGACCAGATCAGGGTAGGGCGGACAGCAGGACAGGGCATTGCGTACCCGAGGTGCCAGCTTCTGGGGGTATGTTGTTGGCCTGCAAGCATTCCAAGTTGTTGGGGGATGGGTCAATGGGTAAGAGAATGGGTAAGAGCACAGGCATGGGCATGGTGGGGTTTCAGGCGACTAACAAAGTAAGATCCAGACTTAGGTGCAGCTAAGAATCCAGGAGGCAAGTATAGCTGAGTCGCGGTGAGCGATGGGCATCTTCGGGAGTAGGGGGGATGAAAAGAAGCCCAGATCTTGCTGGCAGCCCTCTCTGACATCCAATCGAGATGGGATTGAATGGAGCCTTTGTATTATTCGCTAGCATTCTCGGAATGTTTCCATTCAACTGTTCATCAACGACAGCATGCGCAATGAGTGATACAACGCCTGCGACTCTGATTGCTTGATGGTTTGAATGCGTACCAGCGGAAACTGGCGTTTGGTCCTGCCTATTCAAACTTCGAGCGAAGGAGCGCGGGGTGTATGCCAGGGGTGTATGCCCCTGGTGCCCGCTGGTGCCCTAGGCTGTACTGGGAGTGTGCGTGAAGCATTTGCTGAAGGGGGCAGATTCCTTCAAGCCATGCTGTGCCAGGACAGGTCTTGCAGATTGTCACTGTAGGAATGCCATTGCTGTGCCTGTCGAGTTTGCCAAGCAATTAACCGCTATCATGGCAGTTATAAATCTCTGATATAAATAGACTGACCCACATACCGGGAAATACAATTAACGGTATCATTAATATATTTCAATGCATGGACACGACACTTATTCATTATCTGTGTTAAGTCAGCTAAACACCTAGACTCCTAGGCATATCTTAGAATTATCTTTACACGGATGATGTAACAAGTAACTAACAGAGTTCAAGTTCACGTACACGGTATCCGGTTCTTTAAAGTATGGAGTGGTGCTGCCCGTGTTTACTCCACCAGCAGACGGCGAGCAACTTAAATCCCTTCGTTCCACGGTAGATATATTAATATATTCCTGGTGTCTGAGGGTAGATGACAGTGAGCAACACGGAGTCAGGGCATCTGAAAACATTATAGCAATCAAATCGAAACCGTTTTAAGGAGGTTACCGTAGGCGCATGATATGTTGGCAGAATATAGAGATGGCGGATGGCACCCAAAATCATGGCGGATGTTAAGGTTGGCGGATGTTACAGATCTAGGGCGCTCCATTAATTGGCCCTGGTTACCAAGGCCGGATGGCGGAATCCTTTCTACATGTTTCAAATTCAAATCAGATTTAAGTGTGACTTAGAAAATGAGTTCTACTGGGCATAAGCAGGAGTAAAAAATTTATTGGACCTGTCACCCTGTGTAAACAACTTGAGGAGGGCTGACCCCCCCCCCCCCCCCCCCCCCCCCCCCCCCCGCCCCCCCTCCGTGAAATATAAATCCCCCCCAACTTCACCCCCACGTGAAGCCCTTAACTTCAGCCCCCCACCTTATAGCACCCACCATATAGCACCAATAGCTGCATGGCATGAAGTGGGGAAATAGCAGTGCCGTGGTGCCCTTGAGAGCGTGTGCGAGTTTAAAAGGGCGAGGTTTCAAAAACACAACACTCAAAATCTACAGATCACCAGACTAGGCAGATGCCTGCAATATGAGCACATGACTAATTCAGCTGGTCGTCTGCTGTACATATAGCAGACCACTGGACTTGCAGCTGCCTAGCAGCTGTACGTATAATATAAACAAGGCTAGCGCCTGCAATGGACAGACCATACGAGCTGGAGCTACATATTGTCTGCCACGCCTGCAATCTAGACACATCAATCCGACTCTGCAGATCAACAGACTAGGCAGATGCCTGCAATATGAGCACATGACTAATTCAGCTGGTCGTCTGCTGTACATATAGCAGACCACTAAACTTGCAGCTGCCTAGCAGCCGTACATATAATATAAAAAAGGTTGGCGCCTGCAAAGTACAGACAAGATGTTCTGGAGCTGCTCTACATATAGTCTGCCACGCCTGCAAACTGAACACGCCACTAATTCAGCTGGACTGCGGTACAAATAGCAGAGCGCCAGGCTGGGCAGCTGCCTAGCAGCTCCACAGATCATCTCAGCAGAGTGGTGCCTGCAATGCACAGACAGCAACAGCAGGAGACGCTGTACATATTGCCGGCCACACCTTCAATCTAAATACAACACTTCAACACAACAGATCACTAGACTAAAAAGGCAGTTGCCTGCAATCTGGACACGCCCCTGATTCAGCTGGACTGCGGGTCAAATAGCAGAGCGCCAGGCTGGGTAGCTGCCTAGCAGCTCCACAGATCATCTCAGCAGGGTGGTGCCTGCAATGCACAGGGCAGGCAGGCAGTAGGCGCGGGAGACGCTCTACACATCGCCGGCCACACCTGCAATCTCAATACAACACTTCAACTCTACCGATGATTAGACTGGAAGGGCAGCTACCTGCAATCTGAACACGCCACTAATTCAGCTGGGCTGCGGTACAAATAGCTAAGTGCAATGCTGGGCAGCTGCCTAGCAGCTCCACAGATCATCTCAGCAGAGTGGTGCATGCAATGCACAGAAAGTTACCGCAGGAGACGCTGTACATATTGCCGGCCACACCTCCAATCTAAATACAACACTTCAACTCTACAGATCACTAGACTGGAAAGGCAGTTGCCTGCAATCTGAACACGCCACTAATTCAGCTAAGCTGCGGTACAAATAGCAGAGCGCCAGGCCGGGCAGCTGCCTAGCAGCTCCACAGATCATCTCATCTGGGTGGTGCCTACAATGCACAGGACAGGCAGGCAGTAAGCACGGGAGACGCTCTACATATCGTCAGCCACACCTGCAACCTAAATACAACAATTCAACTCTACAGATCATAAGACTGGAAGGGCAGCTACTTGCAATCTGAACACGCCACGAATTCAGCTGGAATGCGGTACAAATAACAGAGCGTAAGGCTGGGCAGCTGCCTGGCAGCTCAACAGATCATCTCATCAGGGGGGTGCCTGCTATGCACAGACAGTAAGCAGTGGTGATGGCGGTTGCAGTGATGGTGGTTGTGGTGGTGGTTAATGTAGGATATAAAAAGTGCAGGGAGTGCATTGCTCTGGCTAGGGGCGGGTCAGGGAGGTGGCTGATCATGAGGAGGTGAGGCATGAACAGGTTTGGTGGCAGTGGTGTTGGCGGTGGCAGTGGCAGTGGTGGTAGTTGTGGTAGGATGTTTAAGTAGAGGGAGTGCATTGCTCTGATCAGGGGCGGGTCATGGAGGTTGCTGATCATGAGGAGGTGAGGCATGAACAGGTTTGGTAGCAGTGGTGTTGGCGGTGGCAGTGGCATTGGTGGTGGTAGGATGTATAAGTAGAGGGAGGATATTGCTCTGTTCAGGGACAGGTCAGGGAGGTTGCTGATCATGAGGAGGTGAGGCATGAACTGCTTTGGTGGCAGTGGTGTTGGTGGTGGCGTTGGTGGTTGTGGTTGTGGTAGGTGTTTAAGTAGAGGGAGTGCATTGCTCTGGTCAGGGGCGGGTCAGGGAGGTTGCTGGTCATGTGAAGGTGAGGCATGAACAGGTTTGGTGGCAGTGGTGTTGGCGGTGGCAGTGGTGGTGGTAGTTGTGGTAGGACGTTCAAATAGAGGGAGGGCATTGCTCTGGTCAGGGGTCATGGAGGTGGCTGATAATGAGAAGGTGAGGCATGAACAGGCCTGGTGGCAGTGGTGATGGCAGTGGTGGTGGTGGTAGGATGTATAAGTCCAGGGAGTGAGTGCTCTGGTCAGGGGCGGGTCAAGTAGGTGGCTGATCATGAGGAGGTGAGGCATGAACAGGTTTGGTGGCAGTGGTGTTGGCGGTGGCAGTGGTGGTAGTTGTGGTAGGATGTATAGGTAGAGGGAGTGCATTGCTCTGGTAAGGGGCGTGTAAGGGAGGTGGCTGATCATGAGGAGGTGAGGCATGAACAGGCCTGGTGGCAGTGGTGTTAGCGATGGCAGTGGTGGTGGTGGTAGGATGTAAAAGTACAGGGAGTGCATTGCTCTGGTCAGGGGCGGGTCAGGGAGGTGGCTGATCATGAGGAGGTGAGGCATGAACAGGCCTGGTGGCAGTGGTGTTGGCGGTGGCAGTGGTGGTGGTTGTGGTAGGACGTTCTAGTAGAGAAAGGGCATTGCTCTGGTCAGGGGCGGGTCATGGAGGTTGCTGATCATGAGGAGGTGAGGCATGAACAGGTTTTGTGGCAGTGGTGTTGGCGGTGGCGGTGGCGGTGGTGGTAGGATGTAAAAGTACAGGGAGTGCATTGCTCTGGTCAGGGGCGGGTCAGGGAGGTTGCTGATCATGAGGAGGTGAGGCATGAACAGGCCTGGTGGCAGTGGTGTTGGCGGTGGCGGTGGTGGTGGTGGTAGGATGTAAAAGTACAGGGAGTACATTGCTCTGGTCTAGGGGGGGTCAGGGAGGTTGCTGATCATGAGGAGCTGAGGCATGGACAGGTTTTGTGGCAGTGGTGTTGGCGGTGGTGGTGTTGGTGGTTGTGGTAGGATGTTCAAGTATAGGGAATGCATTGCTCTGGCCAGGGGTCATGGAGGTGGCTGATTGTGAGGAGGTGGGGCATGAACTGGTTTGGTGGCAGTGGTGTTGGCGGTGGCAGTGGTGGTGGTTGTGGTAGGACGTTCAAGTAGAGGGAGGGCATTGCTCTGGTCAGGGGCGGGTCAGGGAGGTTGCTGATCATGAGGAGGTGAGGCATGAACAGGTTTGGTGGCAGTGGTGTTGGCGGTGGCAGTGGTGGTGGTTGTGGTAGGATGTATAAGTACAGGGAGTGCATTGCTCTGGTCAAGGGGGGGTCAGGGAGGTTGCTGATCATGAGGAGGTGAGGCATGAACAGGCCTGGTGGCAGTGGTGTTGGCGGTGGCGGTGGTGGTGGTGGTAGGATGTAAAAGTACAGGGAGTGCATTGCTCTGGTCAAGGGGGGGTCATGGAGGTTGCTGATCATGAGGGGGTGAGGCATGAACAGGTTTTGTGGCAGTGGTGTTGGCGGTTGTGGTACGATGTTTCAGTATAGGGAATGCATTGCTCTGGCCAGGGGTCATGGAGGTGGCTGATTGTGAGGAGGTGAGGCATGAACTGGTTTGGTGGCAGTGGTGTTGGCGATGGCAGTGGTGGTGGGGGTTGTGGTAGGACGTTCAAGTAGAGGGAGGGCATTGCTCTGGTCAGGGGCGGGTCAGGGAGGTTGCTGATCATGAGGAGGTGAGGCATGAACAGGTTTGGTGGCAGTGGTGTTGGCGGTGGCAGTGGTGGTGGTGGTAGGATGTTCAAGTACAGGGAGTGCATTGCTCTGGTCAAGGGGGGGTCAGGGAGGTTGCTGATCATGAGGAGGTGAGGCATGAACATGTTTGGTGGCAGTGGTGTTGGCGGTGGCAGTGTTGGTGGTTGTGGTAGGATGTTCAAGTAGAGGGAGGGCATTGCTCTGGTCAGGGGCGGGTCAGGGAGGTTGCTGATCATGAGGAGGTGAGGCATGAACAGGCCTGGTGGCAGTGGTGTTGGCGTTGGTGGTGGTGGTTGTGGTAGGACGTTCAAGTAGAGGGAGGGCATTGCTCTGGTCAGGGGCGGGTCAGGGAGGTTGCTGATCATGAGGAGGTGAGGCATGAACAAGTTTGGTGGCAGTGGTGTTGGCGGTGGCGGTGGTGGTGGTTGTGGTAGAATGTAAAAGTACAGGGAGGGAATTGCTCTGGTCAGGGGTCATGGAGTTGGCTGATCATGAGGAGGTGAGGAATGAACAGGCCTGGTGGCAGTGGTGTTGGCGGTAGCAGTGGTGGTTGTGGTAGGATGTAAAGTACAGGGAGTGCATTGCTCTGGTCAGGGGCGGGTCATGGAGGTTGCTGATCATGAGGAGGTGAGGCATGAACAGGTTTGGTGGCAGTGGTGCCGGCGGTGGCAGTGGTGGTAGTTGTGGTAGGATGTTTAGGTACAGGGAGTGCATTGCTCTGGTAAGGGGCGTGTAAGGGAGGTGGCTGATCATGAGGAGGTGAGGCATGAACAGGTTTGGTGGCAGTGGTGTTGGTGGTGGCAGTGGTGGTGGTGGTTGTGGTAGAATGTAAAAGTACAGGGAGGGAATTGCTCTGGTCAGGGGTCAGGGAGGTTGCTGATCATGAGGAGGTGAGGCATGAACAGGCCTGGTGGCAGTGGTGTTGGCGGTGGCGGTGGTGGTGGTGGTAGGATGTTCAAGTAGAGGGAGTGCATTGCTCTGGTCAGGGGCGGGTCAGGGAGGTTGCTGATCATGAGGAGGTGAGACATGAACAGGCCTGGTGGCAGTGGTGTTGGCGGTGGCAGTGGTGGTGGTTGTGGTAGGATGTTCAAGTAGAGGGAGTGCATTGCTCTGGTCAGGGGCGGGGCAGGGAGGTTGCTGATCATGAGGAGGTGAGGCATGAACAGGTTTGGTGGCAGTGGTGTTGGCGGTGGCAGTGGTGGTGGTGGTGGTAGGATGTTCAAGTACAGGGAGTGCATTGCTCTGGTCAGGGGCGGGTCAGGGAGGTTGCTGATCATGAGGAGGTGAGACATGAACTGGTTTGGTGGCAGTGGTGTTGGCGGTGGCAGTGTTGGTGGTTGTGGTAGGATGTTCAAGTAGAGGGAGTGCATTGCTCTGGTCAGGGGCGGGTCAGGGAGGTGGCTGGTCATGAGGAGGTGAGGCATGAACAGGTTTGGTGGCAGTGGTGTTGGGGGTGGCGGTGTTGGTGGTTGTGGTAGGATGTTCAAGTAGAGGGAGTGCATTGCTCTGGTCAGGGGCGGGTCAGGGAGGTTGCTGATCATGAGGAGGTGAGGCATGAACAGGTTTGGTGGCAGTGGTGTTGGCGGTGGCAGTGGTGGTGGTGGTGGTAGGATGTTCAAGTAGAGGGAGTGCATTGCTCTGGTCAGGGGCGGGTCAGGGAGGTTGCTGATCATGAGGAGGTGAGACATGAACTGGTTTGGTGGCAGTGGTGTTGGCGGTGGCAGTGTTGGTGGTTGTGGTAGGATGTTCAAGTAGAGGGAGTGCATTGCTCTGGTCAGGGGCGGGTCAGGGAGGTGGCTGGTCATGAGGAGGTGAGGCATGAACAGGTTTGGTGGCAGTGGTGTTGGGGGTGGCGGTGTTGGTGGTTGTGGTAGGATGTTCAAGTAGAGGGAGTGCATTGCTCTGGTCAGGGGCGGGGCAGGGAGGTTGCTGATCATGAGGAGGTGAGGCATGAACAGGTTTGGTGGCAGTGGTGTTGGCGGTGGCAGTGGTGGTGGTGGTGGTAGGATGTTCAAGTAGAGGGAGGGCATTGCTCTGGTCAGGGGCGGGTCAGGGAGGTTGCTGATCATGAGGAGGTGAGACATGAACTGGTTTGGTGGCAGTGGTGTTGGCGGTGGCAGTGTTGGTGGTTGTGGTAGGATGTTCAAGTAGAGGGAGTGCATTGCTCTGGTCAGGGGCGGGTCAGGGAGGTGGCTGATCATGAGGAGGTGAGGCATGAACAGGTTTGGTGGCAGTGGTGTTGGGGGTGGCGGTGTTGGTGGTTGTGGTAGGATGTTTACATAGAGGGAGGGCATTGCTCTGGTCAGGGGTCATGGAGGTGGCTGATCATGAGGAGGTGGAGCATGAACAGGCCTGGTGGCAGTGGTGATGGCAGTAGTGGTGGTGGTAGGGTGTAAAAGTACAGGGAGTGCATTGCTCTGGTTAGGGGTGGGTCAGGGAGGTGGCTGATCATGAGGTGAGGCATTAACTAATACCTAATCGCCTAATCATCACACACACGCCAGGCCCTAGAGCAGCCGAAGCCGCAAGACTTATATTCGCTAATGAAGCTTCGTTATGCTTCTATTGGCTGGAAGTGCGATTGGGTATACGTTGGCTTACGCAGGCTGCAGTTGCGCCCATCTGAAGTTGGGTGAGTTTCGTGGTGCGCCTGGCTCCCTTGAGGTCCGCCGAGATTGTTGAAGTGCATGTCAGTGGTTTGGTTGCGATGCGGCGTAAAATGCGGATGCTCGTGAGTTGCGAGTGTTGCTCGGCTTCTGTAAAGTGCTTGAAGCGTTGATTGTTGCGAAAGAGAATATCTGGAAATCCAGATATTTGAGATAGTCAGCTACGCGTCAGACACTCGAGAGACGGTACAGTCACTCAGATACGGTACAGAGATTGGCGCGTTCCCTGAGTGTAACCGGACCCTTAACTGGTTGGAAACATTCCACCAGTTAAGCAGTCTTTTGCATCTGGCCACGTCATCTCAAAATGGATCAACGTGTCAAATGCGCAGCGCAGCACTTCCTCGCTATCCAGACGCTGATTTCAGCGTTTATCCCGCTCCTTGCCGCTGCTGTTGCAGCTGTTGCAGCCGATGCACCTCAAATTGGCGTAGTTCTTCCTGCTGGCGCGGGTCCAGATATAGAACACGCATCTGAGCCTGCCCCTCAGGAAGATCAGTCGAAAATTGCGTGGCAGGGACGGTGCCCTGCTGCTGCGAATCCATCTTGGTGAAACCGTGCGATCAATGATGAGTGTCCAAAAAAGAACGGTTGTTTCCGACCAAACACCGGTTAGCGCCGAAAATAACGAATTTAACCGCCGCTTAACCGGACCTCCAACTGATTGGAAACAAGCTGTAAGTGGCTTGATTACCTGATAAGTGAACGAGACTTGCCCTCCCTCATCCTTGTCACCTGACCCCTAAAACGCCTCTGCATTTTACATCCATGCTTTTCCCAGTATGTTGTTAGCTGTGGCATGCTATACTCTATGGCATGAACCCTAAGTCTCTCTGGTCAGTACACCTTGCAATCAAGAGGTCAGTATGCTTTTACCCATGAGCAGAGCCGTATGGTATGCTTTCTGCATTCGCTGAGAATTATCTTCTTGGGAATATATCCTGACACATAACACGATATGCATTGTTTTTCGGCAGAGCCCCCTCTTCAAGGAGGCGTGAGCCCCCATGTTTACCCATGTGTCCGTCCGACCGACCCACCGTCTGACCGAGATGAAGTCTGACACGTCAGCCAACGGTCTCGTAACTACCTCGCTTCCGTTGCCACCTGTTGCTCCGTTGCGATCACTCTCCGCCATTTTTTAGAGTCGCATGCGACGCTGCATATAACTTGTTATGATATCTCTGTCTCACACCTACCCAGCTTCTATACACCCAGCTTCTATACACCCAGCTTCCATACACCCAGCTTCTATACACCCAGCTTCTATACACCCAGCTTCTATACACCCAGCTTCTATACACCCAAAAACGGTGGTTGGGAGTTTGGTTTGTTTGTCCTCGACACACCCCTGATGTAATGGGGTTTTTTGCTTTGTGGGTGCTTTTTCTTTTTGTTTAAAGCACAGAGTCTCATACACCCTCGCGGTGTCAAGTAGACTTTAACATGTAATGTAATGTAATGTAATGTACCCAGCTTCCATACACCCAGCTTCCATACACCCAGCTTCTATACACCCAGCTTCTATACACCCAGCTTCTACACACCCAGCTTCTATACACCCAGCTTCCATACACCCAGCTTCTATACACCCAGCTTCTATACACCCAGCTTCTATACACCCAGCTTCTACAGATTTTTTATTGCTGCTATTGGTTTAGCCCACCACGCTTCTTTGAACACTTCCAGATTGTATGTGTTTGCTGTGGCATGCACCCCCCTTTTTTTGCACCCCTGATCGGTACTCCTGGGAAGCGCCCAGATTTTACCGCATGCTTTGCGTGCGCCCATGAGCAGAGCCGTATGCTTTTTGCATGCACTGCGACTTATATTATTGGGAATATATCCTGACGCATAGCACGATATGCTTTGGTTTCTCTGTCATACACCCAGCTCCTATAGACATCTGATATTATTTTTTAAATGCAAGCATAGCACGCTATGTGTTATGATCTGGCTCACGAGTAATCTCATGGAGACCTGTGGAGACTGACATTATGTTGTGTTGTTGAGCTGTGGTTTTACCACACAGCCATCTGATCGGGTGGTGATACATAGCAGATTTTGTGTGATGCGAGGGCATGTCCCTAATTATATGTCTTACTGTATTTGATTTATAAGTTTGTTTCTGGCTGGCTTTCTAACTGTTTTTCTTTGGTTCTGAATTAAGATGTTTATGTTTATTGTGCGGCCGGACCGTACTACAATTGTGTACCTGATCAGCTGGCTGTGTGGTAAAACCACAGCTTAACAACAATATGCTCTGGTTTATTTGAAGAACAATCTTTTAAGTATCTGATACTTGTTGAATTATACTGATTTTGCCGAAGACGGCGAGCAGCCAAATTGCTGACTGGAGCCATGTACCAAAAACAAGTTCAAGTGACCGTTCGACCGATGACTATGCTTACCTCCTACCTATTACATATATATTATTATATAGTATACATTTTATGTTGGGGTCAGGGTACTTCAAATTGCCATATTGGCCAGCGCTTTAGCGCACTTGAAAACAAAAAAACTGCGCTTTCTACTGCAAAACGCGCAAAACTTGCTTGCTGCGCCCACAGGGAGTTGCAAAAAACTGCGCTTAAAGCGCAGAGGGGGTCAAAAAGTCAGCGCTCAAAAGCGCAAAAGCGCGCGCTTTGAATTACCCTGGTTGGGGTGCTTTGGCTAACAGCTAGCTCACTTTGGGTGTGGCATGTGGTCATGAAGGTCGAGCAGTGTTTTTCTTTTCAGCTGAAAGCAGCAGCTTCTATGCAGCTCCCCTGACTGGCTAGTCCGCCAAAGCTAATGCAACCTAGTGTATCTGGAAGCTGACAGTATCTGTCGTCCAGAACTGTCGGAATCTTGGGGCTTAGCCCAGCTGGCTCAGGGAGCTGCCTAGTAGCTGCTGCTCGTAGCTGAAAATAGAACTTGTTTCTTTTTCCAATCCCCTGCACAGCCCCGCAGGTTATTTTTGGCGGAGCCTCCTCTTCAAGGGGGTGGGAGTCCCCAGGGTTACCCAGTTGTCCATTTGTGCGTCCGATCGCCCCGCCAAGACTCAGCCTAACACGTCAGCCAACGTTCTCGTAACTAACTCGCTTTCGTTGCCACCTTCGTTTCCGTTGCCACCACACTCCGCCATTTTGTAGCGTCGCTGCATTGGACTTGTTCATGAATGGAACCAGTATCTTTATGTAGTAGTATAGCACTATTGTGCTCCTAGTAGCCTTTGGGGTGCAACCGTTTTTTTTTTACGTTTTGTTTCATGTCTCAAGCGTAGATTTTGGAGGGTCTTTACGTTGCAAACGTGCATTTTGGAACATAAGACATTGATTTTGGCTCATGCATTGTAGATGCTGACTCATGAACCTGCATGAACACTGGTAAAATGGACAAAAAAAAACCAACCGTTTAAATGCCACAATCGAACACGTAGGTTTGAAAATTGTAGAAGGGTCTGTTGCGTAGTAGAGACGTAGACGCAGATCCAGTGGTTTGGTTGCGATGCAGACACAGATTTTTGATTGGCGGATGCATCTCGAAGGGTCTAGGTGTATCGCAGACGCAGATTTTGAAACCCGTTGCGTCTCGAGGAGCAGATTTGGAGGCCCCCCTTAACAACCCCAGGCATCACCCCCATAATTTGGCATGTGTGCTTCATGGAGCACCATCAAGAAAAACGTTTCCCTGAGGAGAGACAAAGTAAGGTGTAGTATTAATGCTACCCATGTACACTCCGCCCGCATGCAGACGGTGAGCAGCATGGGGACTGTTAGACCATGCTATCAAAACAAAAATTACTTTCGCCCATCTCCAAACCAGCGACCAGCTGAGGGATCGAAAGAAGGTGCGATTATACACTCAGGAGTCGGAAGTGCGGTATACTACTGTTTGTGCTGCTCATGTTTCTCCGCCCACAGTGGAAGGATGATAGAGTGATAGACTATTTACTGGTCATAACATTACATTTGTTGCTTCATTGCAATACATTGTCATATGCAGGCCATTGTTGACCCAATACAAGTCCTCTCAACATATCTGGGGGGGGGGGGGGGGGGGGGGGGGGGGGGGGGGTCCAAGCATTCAACCATTATTTAGGTCATTATTAAAATCAAACACACTCAGGCTGGAGTGTCCTATGTCCCGATGACTTCGTGTTTTTGTTACAGTTATGTATCGGATATGTTGGAACAGCTGAGATGATAGTCCCACATTGCCGACAAGCACGTGGGTTACATGTAGCTATTCAGCTACTAAGCTACCTCATTCTACATAGACAGCCATTGGAGCTGTATAACTCTCTTTTACTTCATGTAACTAGTGCATCGTTATTATTTATGCTCCAACAGGTTATGGGCCCATCACGCTAACCACTGCGCTACTAGGACGCCAGAGAAGCTGGGTCCGGCAGGATCGGCAGGAGTACTGCCCACTGCTTTGCAAGACTATCCGGGTTCGAGGAGCCTGGCGTTTGCCTTCCGAAAATTAGATAACCAAACGCGACTGCAGGGCTGTTCTGAGTGCGTCCCTGCAAGAAATATTGTGACCGCTTTGCCCAAACCACCGAACACCTCGCACTATTTTTCTGCCTTGCACACTGATCATTGATGGGCTACTTCCTGTCAGCATGAATTGCGGTGCTCTCAAGCGTTTTATGACTTGGTGACTACTTATGTACTCCCTTAGAACTATCGGCCCTGATAGCTTCCCATAGTGATAGCTTCCCGTAGAACTGAGTCATCCTTTAGTGACTCAGTGTCAGCTTCCTATTGACTGCCTGTCTCTCTGTGTCTTATCGGTCTCTCCCTGACATGTCCTGTGTTAAACGGTGTCAGGGTGACAAGATCCGGGCTTAGGGTCTATTCAGGTTACAGGCATCCACTTCGCCCACCGCTGGTGTCCTTTAGTGTACGTCCTTGCTTGTAACGTTATTCTCGTCTCTGTGTATAGATTGGCGCGTCTGTCTCCGCTGCATACATCTCTGTCCACTCTTAGAAGTGCTTAATAGCTGATAGGTTCTGGGCTTCATCTCGATCTACCACTGCTTTATAATGCAACTTCCGCGTGGGCCTCCTGCCGGCTTCGAAAAGCTAACCCCACAGAATGGTTTGTCTTGGTCGCGCGGTATGGAGAGCGTCATTGTATCCAATGGCTGCGACCGCATTCTTCCGTTCAAGACTCGTGTTCCCACTGATTGGCTTGATGATTGCGCGCCAGCGGCCTCTGCTGCCTTAGATGAGTCTCCTTCCGCCATCATGGAAGACATCCCCCCCTACCAAACCTCCATTTCTCTCCCTCCTTCTCCTCTTGTCCAACGCCTCCTTCCTGAGGTAGAGGATATTCTGATGCGTCTATGCTGCGTCTCGACTCAGATCATCAAATGCAAGTCTTCTCCTCCGCCTCCTGATGCCCGTTTTGAGTATGACAATGCTGATCTGGCTCGCCATAAGCATGAAGATGGCTACTACACTGAGGATGACGATGACGACGAAGAGGAAGACCTACAGAGTGCGCGGAGTGGTGACTTCGGTGGAGTCACACCTTCCACTGCCACTCGTGTTTTTGAGTCTCCGGTGTTTGAGCACCAGTCGGCTCCTCCTCCTCCTCCTCCTCCTCCTGTCTACAAGCCTCCGACTGCTCCTCCGCATCCACCTGCGGTACCTGAGTTGGCTATGCCGACTTTGCTGAGAAGCTCGTCACTTGGTCCTTTGATTCCTCCCCTCCCCTTTGTTCGCAACCCTTATGAGCGAGCTCTGGCTGGCTACCACACGCGGTCTCGTGAGACTGCTGCTGCTGCCTCGAGTGTCCACAGCGATGCTGCTGGCCCCTCCCTGAATCCACCTCCACCTCCACCGGTGGAGCAGCCTCCTGCCCCTTCTCCTTTTCCTCCCCCCCTGCCCTACTACCCGAATCGCTCGCTGGGATGCTTATCCTGGGAGCACCTGCTTGATGGCTCCACACCTTCGCGCATGGATGTGCGGAGTTGCCGCCAAATTCGCCAGGCGCAGAAAGCTGGTGACTCCTTGGACCGCACTTTGTACGGTAGGATGGATCAGGCTGCCACTCGGGCTAATCTAGATACGAAGGGGCGGGCTAGGCGAGTGATGGTGTTCTCTGAGTTGGGTCATGCATGCCGTGCTTATCTGGGGCCTGTGCGGGCAGGGATTGACTACCCCCCTCCTGGTGGTGCTACCTTTGGTGGATTGGGAGTTCGAAGTGCAAATCTACGCAAGTACCAGTTTGCCAAAGTTCCTCTCAGCTTTGTACCTCCTAGGCCAGATTTTGAGCTACTCGTAAATGTTGCGAGTTCTTTGGATGAGATTGAGAACCTTGATGACCAGCGTGCATATGATGCTGGCATCGCTGCCGAGTACTTTCTGTCGGTTCGCGCTATGTATGATGCCACGCCGTTTTCGCCTGTTGCCTCACCACCTGCCTCTCCTAGTCAGACTCGTGTAGATCCTGCACTGTTAGGATTTAGTACCCTGCCCCTTGCACGCCAGGAGTTCATGTGTCTCACCATGATGCTCGCGCACATGACGGAACCGATGGTACAGGTGTATCAGGATTTTGCTACACCTCGCGATATCTTACTGCATATCAAGAGGCAGCATTCTGATGCCCTTGCTGCTCGGGTTCCCCTCATGCTTGTTGAGCTTCGTAGTGTGACCATGAACAACTCTGAACCCGTGGATGTGTTCTTTCGCAGGGTGCGGCAGTTGTGCACTGATCTTCGCAGTGCGGGATACCCGCAGCCGCAGCGTCACGCGATGCACACTATAATCAATGGCATCACTCACCCTCGATTCGATTCGCTGCGCCTCCAGTTTGGCTTTGAGTTGTACCAGAACAAGACCGTAGACTACTGGTCTTGTCTTGATGCTTATAGATCGTTAGATTTCTTAAATGTGTCTCTCCCCAGGTCTGATCCAAGGCATCCTGGCTGGTCCCGCGACCCTCCCCAGATCCCTGCTAATGCTGCTTTCCAGCGGGGCAAGGGATCTGGTTCTCAGAGTTCCGGGGGCACCAAGAGGCGCTTGGATTGCACTTGGGGACCCTGTCGTTCGAAAACGAGCCACTCGGAAGACCGCTGCTTTACAAAGTATCCGGAACTCAGAAAGGCCAAGGGACGTGCACCTGGTTCTGAACCGGTGCCCGTAGCTTTGGCCCTTCCAGGGTCGCTTACACGTAAGCAGCTGTCGTCCTTGCAGGCTCAGATCGATGGGTACGCCATTTCAAAGAACTAGGAGGTAAGCTCTGTCCTATTTTCTTGCACGACTAAGTTCTCAAACATTTGCAGCCCAAGTCTTTCTGAAGGTATCTGGCATGTGGACTCGGGAGCTGGGATGTCAATCACAGGTGATAGGTCGTTGTTCACTGTGTTTGAATCCTCTGCTGTTGGGCCTGCAGTTCGATTTGCTGATGGGGTGATTCAACGGTCAGAGGGTATGGGGTCCATTGTGTTATGTAGTGATTGGTTACCAACATCAATCACCTTAACCAATGTTCTATACATACCCCACTGTCCAGTAAATCTCCTGTCCGTAAATGCTGTAGCTCATTCCCTCCACTGCAAGATTGCTTTTGATAGTATTAGTTGTACTGCCACTCAGGGCTCTTCTGTGCTCTGGTCCTTTCCTGCTTCCAGTGATGGTGTGTATAAGTTTGCATGTAGGCCTTGTCACACCTCCAGTCGTTGTTTGAGGGTTGCTGAATATTATCCAGCTTTTGCACTTGATGTTGATGAGGACGGTGGAGTTATTATCCCTACCACTCCTGCATGGTTGTGGCATAGGCGACTGGGTCATCCCGGTTATGATGCCTTGCACAACCTTGTCAAGCGTGGTATGGTTAAGAACTTACCCCTCAGCCTTCATCAAGTACAAAAGATGGGTAAGATCCCATGTGATGCTTGTCAAAAGGCTAAGGGAAAGCGTCTCCCTTTTCCTAAAGAAAGCATGACTGAGGTCCTTGCACCCCTCCAACGCCTTCACTTGGATATCATGGGACCGGTTCATATTAGGGGTCTTCGTGGGGAGTTTTATATCTTGTGCCTTGTAGACCAATTCTCTGGCTATGCTGAGGTATTGTGCTTGAGGACCAAGGATGAAGCTCCCTTAGCAGTCCAGACTATCATCATCAGATGGTCAAATCAGCTGCAGGGGTTTGCCTTTAAGTGTCTGAGATCTGACAGGGCTAAAGAGTTTATAGTTAAATGGTTCGAGGATTGGTTAGAATCGGTTGGGGCAGTACATGAGTTGTCTTTGGCATACACTGCACAGCAGAATGCAACTGTGGAAAGGTATAATGGGGTCCTTCAGAATATAGCTAGGAGTATCCACTTGGAGTCTAAGCTTACTAAGTCCTTTTGGCCCTATGCCTTCCTGGCTGCTTGTTACCTTAGAAACCGTCTGCCTAACCAGGGACGCAAGACACCCTTTGAGTTGTTTTATGGGGTGAAACCTGATGTGTCGTTATTACGTGTGTTTGGATGCCCCTGCTATGTTACTCTAGTCAATGGGAAGAAACGTAATAAGCTAGACGAAAGGGCGTTATCTGGTAGACTGGTTGGGTATTCTCTGGTGAGTAAGGGTTATTTTGTTTGGGTTCCTAAGTTGCGCCAGGTAGTAGAGAGTCGTTATGTACTCTTCTATGAGCAGTTTGATCATAACTGCATTCCTGGGCTAACTCCCTATGATGGGTCGCCATATGTCTCTAGCATCCCTGCCGCCATCAACGGACACATGCCTGAGGTTGCGGTTGATTCCCTAGACCCTTTGTCTTCCCCAATTGTTGACCACTGTCCTGGCCATAGGATGACTCTGCGACCTAGGTCGGGGGCCAGTGGTACTGTTTTGCGTGAGAACACACTGGGCGGGCGAGTTTCTGCGGCTCCTACGGACAAAATCTTAGCCGAATCTCAGGGGGTCGCCAGGCCCTCCTCTGCGTCACATTCCGTCGGTGAAGTCGTTGGATTTACACCAACTCAGACCATAGTGGATCCTTTGTTAGATCCATTGCCTACTAGTCATCATACTCCCATCATCACTGATAGCTCGATGGAGTTGGTGAACGCTTCACCTCCTGCCGTCTCTGATAGATTACTCAGGAGTCCGGGTGATGATGTAGCCGTTGCAGATTATGCAAGTGATGATCTTGAACCGTGGTCAGGCTCCGATACTGCGTATGGCTGGGGTGTTCCGGTCGACCCAGGCTTCGTTGATTTAGAGGCAAAGAAGGCCGGCCCTGTTCAACCAGGCAGTAGTTCTGCACTGGGGGCTTTACTAATGGTTACTGCTGATACTGCTGATACCCCCGCTGCCCATGTACAAGTAAACTGCTTGTACGTGGGAGCATCTGTTGCATCCACCACTGAACTGACCTACAAAGCTGCCATGTTGCATACCAACCCTGACAGGGATCAATGGCTTCTTGCCATGAAGGATGAGATGGCTTCCCTTCATGCCCATGGTACATGGGTTCTCACTCCACAGCCTCGTAAGCAGAAGATCCTGTCTGGCAGGTGGTTATTTGTGAAGAAGATTGGTGTTGATGGTACTATACGCTTCAAGGCACGTTTTGTGGTCCGTGGTTTTCTGCAGCGTCCTGGGCTGGATTTTCATGATGTATATGCCCCTGTCTCCTCCAAAGCAGGTCTTAGGGTGCTCCTGGCTGCCATCACTCATAGGAAGATGTTTGTTCGGCAGCTAGACATCAAGACTGCATTCCTAAATGCCAAGCTGGAGCCTGGTCTGGACCTGTACTGCCACCAGCCTGAGGGCTTTAGGCACCTTGGTCCTAACGGTGTTCCACTTGTCTGCAAACTGATCAAGTCCCTTTATGGATTGAAGCAGGCACCCAGAGCTTGGAGTAGGGATGTCAAGCGGGTTCTGGTTGCTCATGGCTTTACTATGTGCAAGGCAGAACCTGCTCTGTACTTTAGGAAGGATTCTGATGGTGGGTGGAGCTATGTCCTGACCTATGTTGATGACTTTATCTGTGCTTTTAGTGAGCTGGATAGGTATGTGTTGCTGATCCAGGCAATGGAAGCAGCTGGCTGGGAGGTCAAAGAGATGGGTGTTCCAATTCAGTTCCTCTCTTTGGACATGGATGTTACCCTTGACTCTGAAGGCAGGTGTGTTCAGATCAATCTCTCTCAGCACACCTACATTGTTGATCTGGTGGAGCAGTTTGGTCTTACTGCTGCTGCCCCACCCAAGTTTGCTGCTCCCATGGCCAAATCCACTGTTTCTGACGCCCCTGGAGAGCCCCTGCCGTCTAATAGCCAGTACCTCTCTCTTGTAGGTGCTTTGCTATACCTGGCCACTTGCACCAGGCCTGATATTTCCTTTGCTGTTAGCTATTTATCCAGGTTCTCTGCTCACCCTACAGTCCCTCTCTGGGGGGCTGCCAAACGGTTACTCTTGTATTTGAGAACACATTCTCACCTGGGTCTCACTTACACCCACAGCCCTGATTTCACTTTTACTGTCTTTAGTGACTCATCTTATGCTGATGATGGGTCTGACAGGAGATCTCAGACTGGCTTTGCAGTTCTAGCTGGTGGGTGCATTGTTAACTGGATGAGCAAGCGACAGCCTACTGTTGCTATTAGCTCTAGTGAGGCTGAGTATCAGGCCCTGTCCCAGGCTGCCAGGGAGGTCCAATGGTTGAAGAAATTGAGGGTGGATCTGGGTCTGCCTTGTGCTTTGGTTACAATTCAGGGTGACAACTTAGGTTCCCTGAGTTGGGCCACTGACTGGCAGCTTCTGCCTCGCAGCAAGCACATTGATGTTATTCATCACTACATCAAGGAGCTGGTGGAGGATGGCCAACTGGCTGTTGCCTATGTTAACACTGTGGATAACTGTGCTGACCCCTTCACCAAGCCCCTTGATCCTGCTGTGTTCTGGCGGTTTGTCCGTATGCTTGGAATGACCGCTACTTCTTAGGGTCATTTTTTTGTTTTTTTGGTTACATACGTTTCTTGTTTTTTGGTTATCATTGTATGGCATTAGGTTCCTATTCCCGGATCGGGTTTTCTATACCGTTGTTACCCGTCATTGATATTCGGTTATCCTCTTTTCTCCCTTGGCACTCTTTGGTATTTTGCCTTGGTCCATTCCTTCATTTACACCCTTTGGGTTACATTTGAAGTTCTCTCGTTTTTTCGGAGTTCTTTAAAAAAAAAATTATCTGTTACATATAGTTCTATGTCCCCAGTGCCATAGGTGGAGTAGTAGTATTGTATGTCACCTGTGTCATAGGTGGATTGTCAGCATGAATTGCGGTGCTCTCAAGCGTTTTATGACTTGGTGACTACTTATGTACTCCCTTAGAACTATCGGCCCTGATAGCTTCCCATAGTGATAGCTTCCCGTAGAACTGAGTCATCCTTTAGTGACTCAGTGTCAGCTTCCTATTGACTGCCTGTCTCTCTGTGTCTTATCGGTCTCTCCCTGACATGTCCTGTGTTAAACGGTGTCAGGGTGACAAGATCCGGGCTTAGGGTCTATTCAGGTTACAGGCATCCACTTCGCCCACCGCTGGTGTCCTTTAGTGTACGTCCTTGCTTGTAACGTTATTCTCGTCTCTGTGTATAGATTGGCGCGTCTGTCTCCGCTGCATACATCTCTGTCCACTCTTAGAAGTGCTTAATAGCTGATACTTCCCAGGAGACATCCGGATCAGCCTTGACATCTGTGTCGCACACCGTGACTCGGTGCTAAGCATCCCCCACCTCATCAACACCACTTGCACTTACCTGGGGGATTACCTCGAATGCGAGTTGCATTCTCGCTCTGATCCTCTCTGTTCATCGCACCTTCATAGGATTCTTCCCGAGATTCACGAATGTATGGAACTTGCAGGACTGATGGTAGAAGAGCTTCTTATCATCATTGCGCACCCCCTCACAGCAAGACACGAAAGGCTTGAACATATTATCCTGGCCTGTAATTTGTATGCGCTTAGAGCTCTGATCGTAGGTATGGGCAATGATTTTGGGGACCCCGTCCCACCCATGACTCTTGCCTCGACCTGGCAGTATTGCATACTCCTTCAGGAGCTTGATCGTGCTTCGCCTGCTCTTGCTGTTCTTCCCATGTCTGCGCCTACCCCTGCAAGTACCTCGGAAAATCAAGGCGACGAATCTGATGATGACGCAGATGACACCAAGCCTGGACGGTCCTGCTTACTCCTTACGCTTTATCGTGCTTCGCCTCCCCTTGCTGTCCCTCTCATGTCTGCGCCCACCCTTGCAGATAGCCCAGAGAAAGAGGAAGAATCTGATGATGATGCTAAGCCTGAGCAGTCCTGCTTCCATCTTGATGAGGAGCTTGATAGTGCTGCACATGCTCTTGCTGTCCTTCCCATGTCTGAGCCTACCCCTACAGATAGCTCGGACAAGGAGGAAGACTCTGATGATGATGACGAGCCTGAGCAGGACGCAACCAATATTGTGTGTCATGCTGCTCTTGTTGTGCCTCCTGCTATATCTAAGCATGCCCTTGCTGCTGCCCGTGATCAATTAGTGTTTGGCATAAGTTTGACGACACCGTCTAATGGTGCCTGTGCTGCTACAAGTGTCTCGGCTGGTACTACCTTCTGTGCTACACCATGGCAGACAATGCCTAACCACAACCCCAGTACCAAGCCTAACCCCCTTGCCCCCGACTCAGCATCCACCACCACTACCTCCCCTCTGTCCCTGCCGTTGCACACCCTGACTCCCCCTGTCTCTTCCCTCTACCCCTGCCATGCTTCTTCCGCAGGTTTCCCCGGCCCTCCTTCTGGCCTCCTCGTATGGGCATTGGGTAGAGATCTGGTCCCCGTGTGCCTTTTTTTTGTGTGCCCATGTGTCCTTGCGTGCTGTCAGTCGTGTGTGCTATCTTATCGACTTCATATGTCGTGTATTGTGTTATGTAGGTGACCTTCTCTGGTGAATGTGAACTCTGCATGTATCCATGTAGTAATGTGGCAGTATGTCATGTTTTGACCCTCTTCCCCATTAGGAGGAGTATGGGATCCATCTAGGCTTTATTAGAGATTCAGCGCGGAGGAGCTGTGGGCTCTAGTTTGCTAGTGTTGAATATATTTCAACAAGTAGTGTGCTGATAGGTAACCCTTCGTTGTTACTGCCTTGGGTCAACCTTGTAGTGTATTTATAAATAGTGATTGCTTGCGACTTATGAGAGAGTTCTGGATATTGCTGATACTGCTGATCTGGCAGTTGCTCGTGGAGCTACTTGTACCTCCCTCCCTCGCAGGTTTTGACCAGGTTTATCCTTAGCCACCCTTATGGACTACAATCAAGACCTGAGTCTTGGACGGGAGGAGATTCTCTTGTATGGGAGGAGCTGCTGGGCCTCAAGATGGGAGGAGCTGACGTATCACAAGATGGGAGGAGCCTTTTTCGAATCTTTAGTCCCTTATGTCATAGCTTAAATATAGTCTCCTTAGTATTGGTTAATGAGCCCACCTATATTTAGTGTGGGTTGGTGACAGTTCCCAATCATGCCTATCATAGTCCCCCTCTGTGCGATACCCACAGGAGTGTACTTAATGATTGGTTTTTCCCTGTGCCTTTGATATATGACTAGTTATATGCACACCTTGCTTTCGTATGGTGCTTGCTGTGATTCAGCCTTTTTCCTTGGTCTTTAGTGTCATATTTACTGTTGCATCTCTCTGTTCTGAAGTATGCTGTCTCTAGATCTGACCTCACTAAGCTTGGGATCTACGCAATTGCCCAATCTTATCTTTCCCAGGTGACAGTCCTTGGTCCAAGGATCCTGTCAATAGTGGTCGGGGCCACTAATCGTTAATACCTGAGATTATGTCCAGTCTGGACTGGTCTGATCTAAGACATAGTACTTCAGGGAGGAGTGTTGGAACAGCTGAGATGATAGTCCCACATTGCCGACAAGCACGTGGGTTACATGTAGCTATTCAGCTACTAAGCTACCTCATTCTACATAGACAGCCATTGGAGCTGTATAACTCTCTTTTACTTCATGTAACTAGTGCATCGTTATTATTTATGCTACAACAGGATACGACCAAGTGATCTTCCAATACGCCTCCATTAGTTATCTTGATTGTTCGAGGTTAGGCTGTTCCCTTTAGCCTGTCTGGCTGCCCCTAGGCTGTAATATATACATTCGCATCAATGTAACATGGTTACCGGTTTACAAGCCTGAAGGCGTCAAACCCTGCAAAAAGCTATTATCAAGCAATGATACAATATATATAGAGTCTCATACACCCTCGCGGTGTCAAGTAGACTTTAACATGTAATGTAATGTAATGTAATGTAATGTAATATCGTATTATCAGAAGGGTTTTCATGTTGACTCTGCATCGCAAAGGACTCTATCCATGTTGCGTCTGCAACGCAACGGTCCCTCCCTATGTTGCGTCCTGCGAAGCAGGACGCGGCGTCCTACACAACCCTGGTTGACTGATTGACTCCACCGAAGATGACATTCCATCTCAAAAGATTGAAACAAAATTCGAAGTCACAGTTCTAGCCCAGAAAGAAGCTGAATATCTAAGTAAACAAAAAAACAATATAGGCAAACTAAGCCAGAAGGTGCTAGTTTCTATACTTGTCATTCTATGAGTCTAATAGACGCATGGGACGCATGGGACGCAACGTGAAACAGATTGAGTTTGAGGTGAAATAGGGGATTTGTGGGACGCAGCCTAAGGACTTAACTGCGTCCCCGGACGCAACTTCCGAAATTGGTTGCGTCCTTGGACGCAACCTACCGAATTAGGGTGCGTCCCAGGACGCAACGCCTGGGGTCCGTTTGAAGTACCCTGGTGTCTATGCCTAAGTCAATTTTATGTCTTTCTCTCTCTCTCTCTCTCTCTCTCTCTCTCTCTCTCTCTCTCTCTCTCTCTCTCTCTCTCTCCCCTCTCTGCCCTGCCCTGCCGTCTAAAACGAAGGCCAGATGTAAAGTGTGCAATACCTGGGGGAGCGGGTGAAGATAACAGAGGCATCGTTTTGTGTTGTACTGCTGGTCAACATGTTACTGTGGAACCTTCTCGGCTGTGAACCGTCGGAGTTCAACCTGTCGACGCTTACAGTAGATCGGAAGTCCGCGAGACCGCGACAGTTACAGTGTCGGACTGCCACTCAGCCAGTTCATCGGTGCTGGTCGACAACATGTCAAGAGGGCTCAATCGAGAGACTACAAGCAGCTTTTTCCAGAGCTACTACAGGAAGAGTAGAGTAGAGTGGAATAGATTACGAAGTAGATAGTTGTCATTGCTGTTCTACTTCCGTCTATATCCATGTCTGGATTCCATTGAGGATCAAAAAGGGTGAGCGCGGACGAAAACATAGTATGGAGAATAGGGGGGTCGAACCTCTGAATTGTAGCATGCAAAGCGACCGCTCATACCACTGAGCTAATTCCCCGTCAAATGGTGAATAAAATCGATTTAGCAAATATTGGTACTTCAAAATCGCAAGAAAGACCCTCATCTCGTGTGTGTTCGGCCACCGGAGTTCGAGCCCCGCTGCCGGAAGACGGCGGGTGGTTTCTCGAGTCCGACTTTAGGGCGGTGTTCTTTCACTGCTAGGACATGAGCCCATTGTAATCTATGTGTGAGCTTGCTTTCTGAGTCCACTGTGGCAAGTCTGCCAAGTGTGGGGGATTCTCTTGCCCCTGCCATGTGTGCTTGCTTTCTAAGTCTTGCTAGGTTGGTTTCTGGCCTCTCTGCTTTTCGGCTGGCCTCACCTTTTCCTTCATGGGGTGTCGATGGTTATCATCCTTGACACTCCGGTCCTTTTCTGCAAGTTGGTCGTGTTGGGTTGACTAGTGCTTTCTTCCTTTGAGGGCTTTATCGCTGCATATTAAGGTGCTCATAGCGCATGCTCTTGGGTGGTTTTTAGTTCTTTTGGTTCGTCCTTCCTCTCTTATGGTTGGTGGGCTTGGTGTTCTGGAGTGCATCCCTTTGCATCCCTCCCCTTTCCGATCTCCTTTCTGCCTCTAGTTTGTTTCCTTTTTTGGACTTGACCTAGTTTGTTTTCGGGTTTGTACCGTAGAGGTGCCTTCAAAACCCACGTGCTTCCGTGTTATAAATTTGGATGGTCGGCAGGCTGTGCTGCAGTACAGTCTCGGCAGTGATTCGCTGAGTTTATGTAACGAACCCTCCCTCTCTGTAAGTTTGTTGTGTCTTGTTGTGTTGTTGAACCCTCTCCCTTGTGATTGTGTTGTGTTTTAATGAATTTTCTTGTGTTTATTGGCCTTGGTGCGTTCCTTCTATGCATCACTCCCCTTGCCGCTCTCCTTCCCAACAACTGGTTGCTTACTTTCATGGGATATGATGCTCGTTTGTTTTCAAGATTTGTTGGGATGCCTCAATAACCCGCCTGCCCCCTTCTTCGGGCAACCTCTTTTCTGCTTTACCCTTTCCACCTTGGCGTTTCTCCAATGTGGCTCTTCCTCGTACCTCCCTTTTTTCTTCCTGGCTGGATGGCTGGATTGGCTGCATGGTGACGTTTGGTCCCCTATCCATCTCATGTCCGGCTGTGCTTAGTTTGTTGGTGTCGTCACGCTTGTTTGGGCTTCAGCTTGCTCCTTCTGTCGCACGGGGGTTTGGCACTCCTGCCTGGCAGTGCTCTGCCTTCGGTCTTCCATTACAGGGCTTGAGCCAGCAATTCGGCTGGTCGACGTCAATAATAGTAACGACAGTAAAAAACATCCAGGAGATGAGGAGAGCCTCTGTTTGCCAATGATTGTACCGGTATACAGAATTAAAAACATATATAATAATGTATAAGATTACAGATACCAAGTTCAAGTTCCAGTCAATGACTGTATGCATGCATTGGATCAAGCATATTTTGATCGTTATGTTGATGTTACAACCTAAGAAGGCGAGCATCCTTAAAGGCTGGAGCTGTGTAACCAAGTTCAAGTAAATAAGTTACATCATTACACGTTGGAGCGGGGTATATCAATGGTTTCCACATCCTAGGTTCGAAACTTCGAATCCTGGTGGTTGTGCCCCACGGTCCCTGTGGGTTCAGACGGCTGAAGGCATATAGAACCATGTAACAATTATTCTTAACTATTATATGCATATGGGAGGGGCTTACATAAGGGGCTGGCTCGGTTCCTTATACTATATATCAATGCACACAAGCACACGAACAAATCAATCCAATCTGCTGCCAAGTAAGGTCGGAGTATACCATCGGCACCGTGTAGGCATGCAGACTGTATGCAGAATTAAATTATCACCGTAGCAGGAACTCAGGCCGCCAGTCGGTAAAACGATTATTTGGGGTTCAGTTTATCAATGTTTTTATTTTTAGCCTTTCCTATCACGGTTGGGCTAGTCCCTTTAGCCTATTTGGCCTACCACTGGACTGTAACATACCAAGTTCAAGTTCGAGTAACATACAGACAGACAGACCGCATCCCGAATAATATCGGCATACTTGGCACCATGGTTTCCGTGGGTATCGCACAGGAGGGAGGGCATGGCATTGGATGACGGTGAGCGTCCCTGAGTTGGCCGGAAAATCATGAACGATCCAGTCCAACCCAATGACGCCAGAGGCCCTGAGTAGTGTTATCAAAAACAAAAAAAGTTATCTCTGTCTACAGATGGTGGGCAGCTTGAATATCAATATAGATAGACCAGGTGGTCAAACCTATACCTCGTCAAATAAAAATGGGGAGCAAACGTAAATCACACAAAAAGCGCGGCTGTTTGAGGTCATCACGTAGCAGCTGTCATGACTAATCATGGCAGGAGTGATTAACTGGCATGACTAATCATGACAGGTGTGATCAACTGTCATGACTAATCACAGCAATACACGCAAAAAGCGAGGGTGTATGAGCTCATCACATATACAAGCCATTTAGCAGATAATTTGGATTTGAGGTTTCGAAACTCTTCGTACTTCGAACTTAATCATTTGGCCTGAGAATCCTGACATTTGGCGCGAAAATCGAGAATTCTCGGGAATTGGCCTGAAAACGAACTACATAATACGTGACCCAAATCCAAATCATCCGCTGAACGGCTATACAGCCTGTGTGATTGCATTCTGTACTCAAGAGTGTAGTGAAGTAGTGTTTATATTGGTAGGATGTGCACTTCAAAGGTGAGATGCGTACTCCAGAGGTGGGATGTGTTTTGCATGTAATGGGGGTGGGATGTTAATGTGGCCTACCCCGAATAAAAATGGAGAAATAAGGGGTGGGGGTGGGTTTAGGGTGGGTTCCTGCCAATAATTGTAATACCTAGATTGAATAGTGAACAGCGTCTTTCCCTTCTAGCGCTGTTTCTTTTGGGGCTACGCATGGCAGCTTCCGGCTGGCTCCATTAGCCAGCCACGGAGTCGAGGCCACAACTTTCAGCTGCATTGGAGTGCCTGTCATGTCAGATGCTAGACACACCAGCTAGCTTTCGGTTTAGCCCAAGAATGGGGAAAGGAGGCTGCCTAGAAGCTGCTACGCGTAGCTCAAAAAGAAACAATACCTTCTAGCTTGCATTTGTCTTATATTTCGTCATAGTCTTCCTATCATTCTGGTGTTATGCAAGTAGGGCTACTTGCCCTCTCCTCATTATTTTTTGCGAAGGCCCCCCTATTTTACGCAAAGCCTGTCACGTCAGCCAATTGTCTCGTAACTATCTGGCTTCGGTCCGCGCAATTCCGTTGCCACCTGTCGCTCCGATAACACTCTCCGCCAATTTTCCGCGTCGCTTGCGACGCTACCTTGGACCTGTTCTTCTCCACCACCACCCTTCCATTCTGCTGTTCTGTAAGTAGGGGGGGCTACTTGCCCTCTCCTCCTCCTTCTTCTCGACCACCACTATACACTTCTTCTTCTCGACCACCACTATATTCTTCTTCTCCACCACCACTATATTCTTCTTCTCCACCACCACTATATTCTTCTTCTCAACCACCACTATATTCTTCTTCCCCACCACCACTATATTCTTCTTCTCCACCACCACTATATTCTTCTTCTCCACCACCACTATATTCTTCTTCTTCTCCACCACCACTATACTTTTCTTCTCCTCCACCACCACTATACTCTTCTTCTTCTCCACCACCACTATATTCTTCTTCTCCACCACCACCACTATCTCTCTATTGTTTGCATCAATCAAATAAAGGCAGTGCCACACTCCACCTGAACAAGAATGCAGCCCTTCATAGACAATCAATTGAATCATGAGAGGCTTGTAGACCATTTTATTGGTATGACTAATCACGCGAGGTGTATTCAGCTGTCATGACTAATCACGGCAGGTGTGATCAGCTGTCATGACTAATCCTGACAGGTGTAATCAGGTGTCATTAAATCTTGAGGAGTCTCCCCCTACAGCAGCCTGCACCTGATCAGGTTGTTAAACAGGTGTCCAGGGTGTTAAACACCTGCACGACAGCTACATGTTTAACCAATGATGTACATAAACAGGTGTTTAACACCCTGAACGCCTGTTTAACAACCTGAACAGGGTGCAGGCTGCCGTAGGGTGGACAGGAGCCATGTAAGCAAGTTCGAAGTTAAAACTTGATTTATTGCTGACAAAGACGGCAAGCAGCGTATTGGCAGGAGCCATGCAGGCAGGTTCCCAATTAGACGCTTGGATTTTTACTGTGGAAGACAGTAAGCAGCTTACCGGCAGGAGCCATGTAAGCAAGCTCCCAATTAGACGCTTGAATTTGTACTGTCGAAGACGGTAAGCGGCCTCCAGACAGAAGCCATGTAAGCGAGTAGAAGATCGGCTTTCTACTGTGCGAGTTGGCAAGCTGGAGCCATGGGAGAAAGTTCCAAATCAGAAGCTTGTGTAGACACAGTCGAAACAGCAGGAAGCCTCCAGCTTGTTGAAGGCGGCAAGCATGAGCCATACATGCATGTAAAAGCTTGACTTACTACGGTCCAAGCCGGTAAGCTGGAGCCATGAGAGAAGCTTGCGTAGACACACTTGTAAAGGCAGGCAGCCTCCTTCTTGTTGAAGGCGGCGAGCAAGAGCCATACAAGCATGTGGAAGATTGACTTGCTACCGTCTAAGACGGCAAGCTGGAGCCATGGGAGAAGCTTGGCACACTTCTTTTTTAACTAGAAGCTTGTTACTGTCAAAGTAAGAAAATAGCCTCCAGACAAGACTTGTTACTGTCCAAGTCTGCAAGCTGGAGCCATGGGAGAAGCTTGACACACTTCCAAATCAGAAGCTTGACTTGTTGCTGTAGAAGAAGGCAAGCAACCTAAAGACAAGACTTGTTACAATCCAAATCGGCAAGCGGGAGTCATTGGTGAAGCTTGACACACTTCCAAATCAGAAGCTTGACTTGTTGCTGTAGAAGAGGGCAAGCAACCTCCAGACAAGACTTGTTACAATCCAAATCGGCAAGCGGGAGCCATGGGAGAAGCTTGGCACACTTCCAAATTATAAGCTTGACTTGTTACTGTAGAAGATGGTAAGCGACCTCCAGACAAGACTTGTTACTATCCAAATCGGCAAGCGGGAGTCATTGGTGAAGCTTGACACACTTCCAAATTATAAGCTTGACTTGTAACTGTCGAAGAGGGTAAGCAGCCTCCAGACAAGGCTTGTTACTGTCCAAGTCCGCAAGCGGGAGCCATGGCAGAAGCTTGGCACACTCCCAAATTAGAAGCTTGACACGCCGTAGACAGGACCCCTAATCCGCCTGGCAAGCTGCATGTCCTTGGGCACTGAGAGGGGAGGCAACCAAGCAGGAAACGGTATTAGTGACGTGTAGGGTTTGGAGGAGGAGGCGTAAGGGAGGAGGGAGGGGGGGGGGGGGGGGGGGGGGGGGGGGGGGGGGGGGGGGGGGGTAGGAGCTTAGCAATAATAGCTCTAGCTAGTGCTAAAAGCTATTCCGTGATTATTGCTAGTTACAGGCGAAGGGAAGAGAAATAACGCAGGTCAACGTGGCTTAAGGAAATGACTCACTTGTGAAAAATAAGTACTGGGAGAAGGAGGGGTGCATTTTGTGAGAGTGTGAGTCTTTTCATGTTTGTGGGTGTGTGCTTGTGGAGGGGATGGGGGGAGAAGGAGGGGGGCACTGGGTGAGAGTGTGCGTCTGTCTTTTTATACTTGAGGGTGCGTGTTTGTGGAAGTTATGGGGGTAGGAGGGGGACACTGGTTTTGAGTATGCGTGCGTCTTTTCATGTTTGTGGGAGCGTGTTTGTGGAGGGGATGAGGGTATAAGGAGGGGAGCATTGTGTGAGAGTGTGTGTCTTTTCATGTTTGTGGGTGTGTGTTTGTGGAGGGGATGGGGAGAGGAGGGGTCCATTGTGAGAGTGTGCGTTTGTGTTTTTTCATGTTGGTGGGTGCGTGTTTGTGGAGGGGATGGGGGTAGGAGGGGGACACTGGGTTAGAGTGTGTGTCTGTCCATGTTTGTGGGTGTGTGCTTGTCGTGGGGATGGAGGTAGAAGGAGGGGTCCATTGTGTGAGAGTGTGTGTCTTTTCACGTTTGTGGGTGCGTGTTTGTGGAGGGGGTGGGGGTAGAAGGAGGAAGGCACTGGGTGAGAGTGTGCGTACAACCACCAACACAAACATAAAAACATGCTCATGCAGTCGTGCATGCATGCGTATGCCCACATAATCACATATACAAGCACACACACACGAGCGCACACACAGGCGCATGCTCACACACACATAAACGAACTTGCACACACAAGCGTATGCACAAACGGACACGCACAACCAAGCACACAAAGGCTTATGCACACAGACACATATACAAACACACACACAAGTGCACACACAGTAATATAGGCGAGCATACACACACAAGTGTATGCACACACTGACAAATAAACAAATACACACAAGTGTATGCACACACTGACAAATAAACAAATACAAACAAATGTGTGCATACTCAGATAGAAACACAAACATAACCGCAGAAAGGCGTAAGCATGCACATACACATAATCAAACACGCGCACACAAGTGTATGCATACACAGACACAAACACAAGCATGCACACACGCAATCAAACACGCACACACAAGTGTATGCATACTCAGACACAAACACAAGCACGCACGCAAATGCATAATCTCACAAACGCAAACATGATCACAGAAAAGCGTATGCATGCAAAGACACATAAACAAACATGCACACAGAAAGGCTTATGCATGCTGGCAGACTTCACGCTTGTGCGTCACCCGCTTGGCATGGATGGCGCACAATGCATGCAACATGCACACACACACACCCTTACACACACAATGCATGCAACATTCACATACACACACCCTTACACACACAATACATGCAACATGCACACACACACACACCCTTACACACACAATGCATGCAACATGCACACACACACCCTTACACACACAATGCATGCAACATTCACACACACACCCTTACACACACAATGCATGCAACACGCACACACACACACCCTTACACACACAATGCATGCAACATGCACACACACACACACCCTTACACACACAATGCATGCAACATACACATACACACCCTTACACACACAATGCATGCAACATGCACACACACACACCCTTACACACACAATGCATGCAACATGCACACACACACACCCTTACACACACAATCCATGCAACATTCACACACACACCCTTACACACACAATGCATGCGACATGCACACACACACCCTTACACACACAATGCATGCAACATTCACACACGCACCCCCTTACACACACAATGCATGCAAAATGCACACACGCCCCATGCATGCCAACACGCACCCCGCCATACACGCACCCCACCATTCATGCAAGCATACTTACTGATTGTAACCCTCTTGGCATGGATGGCGCACAAGTTGCAGTCCTCAAGCAAGTGCACTAAGAAATCTTCAGATGCCTTCATAACAAGTGGGCAAAGGTAAATGGATTGGTCAAGTACTGGACGGCATCAAATCGCATATGCATGTATGTACATATTTATATATTTTACATCAAATATTGAAATGCTTGCGTTTTTTCCCCCATCCCATTCCGGGCCATTCCATAATATCCCATACCATCCCGATACTTTGTATTCCATCCCATCCCATTCCAATACATTCCATCCCATTCCAATACATTCCATCCCATTCCAATACATTCCATCCCATTCCAGTGCATTCCATCCCATTCCAATACATTCAATCCCATTCCAATACATTATATCCTATACTTGTATCCATTCCATCCTATATATGTATTTCAGTGCATTCCATCCCGTTCCAATACATTGTATTCTATCCCATACTCTATATTCCAATGCATTCCATCGCGTTCCAATACATTATATTCTATCAGATTCCAACACTTTCCATCCCAATACTTTCCATACCAATACATTTCATCCCAATACAGTACAATACTTTACTCGAAAGCGTTTTTACCCATTACATGCCCCAAGTGGTATGACAGAAACGGTAGCCCCAACAAGTACGGCAGCCCAAAATGCTACGACAGAAAACAAACGAGCAATGCGTTCTCATCTCTTGGAGTGCCAACAAAGCTTGAGCAGTCCAAATGAATGCTATACCCAAACTTCTACGACAGAAAACAAACAAGGAACGCCTTATCACCTCTTGCAGTGCCGATAAAGATTCGGCATTCAAGATGAATGCTATACCCAAACTGCTACGACAGAAAACAATCGAGCAATGCGTTCTCATCTCTTGGAGTGCAAACAAAGCTTGAGCAGTCCAAATGAATGCTATACCACAACTGCTACGACAGAAAGCAAACAAGCAAAGCCTTCTCACCTCTTGGAGTGCCAACAAAGCTTCAGCAGTCCATCTAAATGGCTCCGGAGCCACCGCATTACTGATTTCTCGAACCTTTGAAAAAATGGGTTGGCAGGCAAGCAGGTAAGTGGACAGGTAGGTGGACAGTTAGGTAGTTAGGTAGGTAGGTGGACAGTTAGGTAGGTAGGTAGGTGGACAGGTAGGTCGGTGGACAGGTAGGTAGGCAAGTAAGTAGGCAGTCAAAATAATCAAACCACCGTACGACATAAATCACGAAACCACCAAACAGCATGAAGCACCTAACCACAATACAACATAAATCCTCTAACCACCAAAATACCGAAGTCGCCAAAACACCTAAATCACCAAAACACCAAACAGCATAAACCACCAACTACAAAGCAGCTTAAAATACCAAACAACTCGTTATAACCAGTAAAACAAAACAACATAAACCACTACACAACACAACAGCATAAACCACCAACCAACTTGAACCACCAAACAACACAACAGCATAAACCACCAACCAACTTGAACCACCAAACAACACAACAGCATAAACCACCAACCAACTTGAACCACCAAACAACACAACAGCATAAACCACCAACCAACTTGAACCACCAAACAACACAACAGCATAAACCACCAACCAACTTGAACCACCAAACAACACAACAGCATAAACCACCAAACAACTTGAACCACCAAACAACACAACAGCATTAACCACCAACCAACTTGAACCACCAAACAACACAACAACATAAACCACCAACCAACTTGAACCACCAAACAACACAACAGCATAAACCACCAACCAACTTGAACCACCAAACAACACAACAGCATAAACCACCAACCAACTTGAACCACCAAACAACACAACAGCATAAACCACCAACCAACTTGAACCACCAAACAACACAACAGCATAAACCACCAACCAACTTGAACCACCAAACAACACAACAGCATAAACCACCAACCAACTTGAACCACCAAACAACACAACAACAAAAACCACTACACAACACAACAACATAAAAAATGATCCACCAAACAAAACAACATCAACCACCAAGAAAGTTGAACCAAGAAACAAGGTACAGGATAGGCACACAACATAGACGCACCAATCTATGGAAAGGAAGCTTCCGGATGAGAAGATCTGTACTCTTCTGGTACTGCCGAATCTCACGCAGAGCAACAGTGCCGGGCCGATACCTATGCTTCTCTGCACATTAGCAATGAAGAGGATGGGGTGAGTGAGGCAGTGAAGCTGCTGATGTTGGTGTTGGTAGTTGATGGTGGTTGTGGTAGTGATTTGGAGATTCTGCAAAAGCGTGTGGCAATTAAGGTGGCTGTGGTGGTGGCAGGTGGTGGTGGTTGTGGTGGTTGTGGTTTGAGGATGTTGCACAAGAGGGTGGCAGTTGAGCTGGTTGTTGTGGTGGTTGTGGTGGTTTGAGGACGTTGCACAAGAGTGTGGCAGCTACGCTGGTCAATGTGGTGATTTTGGGAGGTTGCTGTCTGTGGCTGCTTGTGGCTGTCCTGTGTTGCGCTTTTTTGGCATGTGTGTTGTGTTCAAGTGTTTTGGCATGTGTGTTGTGTTCAAGTGTTTTGGCATGTGTGTCGTGCTGAAGTGTTTTGGCTTGCGTTGCGTTGAAGTGTTGGGCGAGCAGAAGTGCTGTGCTGAAGTGTTTTCCCATGCGTTGTGTTGCGTTCAAGTATTGGGTATGTGTTGTGCTGTGTTCGAGTGTTGGGCATATGTTGTGTTGTGTTTAAGTATTGGGTATGTGTTGTGTTGTGGTCAAGATTTGGTATGTGTTGTGTTGTGTTCAAGTTTTGGGTATGTGTTGTGTTGTGTTCAAGTATTGGGTATGTGTTGTGTTGTGTTCAAGTGTTGGGCATGTGTTGTGCTGTGTTGAAGTGTTTTAGCATGTGTTGTGTTGAATTGTGCGGCGAGCAGCCAAATTGCTGGCTGAAGCTATGTTACAAAGTTCAAGTTGAAGTGATGATTAAGGATGTGGTGGGAGTGGCAGTGAAGCTGATCACGTTGGTGATTTGAAGATGTTGCATAAGATTGTGTGTGGCTGTTCTGTGTTTTGCTTTGTTAGCATGTTGAACAAGAATGTATGTGGCTGCAAAAAACTGCGTGAAACGCGCAGTGGGGCTCAAAAAGGCAGCGCGCCAGCGCGCGCTCGGAAGTACCCTGATGTGCTGGGAGTGGCAGTGAAGCTGATCACGTTGGTGATTTGAAGATGTTGCATAAGATTGTATGTGGCTGTTATGTGTTTTGCTTTGTTGGCATGTGAGTTGTGTTGATGTGTGTTGTGCTGTTGTGTGTGTTGATGAGCTGACAACTTTCCGCGACTTCAGAATTTGACACTAGGCGTTGTGTTGTGCAGTGCTGTGTAGCGCTGTGTTCTGCTTTGTTGGCATTTGTGTTGTGTTGATGTGTGTTGTATTGTTGTGTGTGTTGATGAGCTGACTAACTTCTGTGATTTCACAATTTGACACCAGGAACTTGACGCCAGGCGTTGTGTTGTGCAGTGCTATGTAGCGATGTGTTCTGCTTTGTTGGCATGTGTGTTGTGTTGATGTGTGTTGAATTGTTGTGTGTTGATGAGTTGGCAACTTTCCACGACTTCAAAATATGACAGCAGGTACAAATTTGACATAAGGAACGAATTTGACGCCAGGGGTTGTGCTGTGTAGTGCTGTGTAGCGCTGCATTTTGCTCTGTTATGTTTTGTACCGTTGTTTAGTGCGTTGTCGTGTAGAGTCGTGCTGTGTTATGTTGCGATGTGTTTTGATGTGCTGTGTGGTGCAGTGCTGAGTAGCATTATGATCTGTTATGTTTTGTAACGTTGTTTAGTTCTTTGTCATGTAAAGTCGTGCTGAGCCGTGCTGTGTTTTGTTGTGCTGCGTCTTGTTGTGCTGTGTTTTGATGTGCTCCATCGTGCTGTGTTCTGTTGCAATGTGTTTTTATATGCTGTGTTGTGCAGTGCTGTGTAGCATTGTGTCGTGCTCTGTTATGTTTTGTAACTTTGTTTCCCGCTTTGTCGTGTAGAGTCGTGCTGTGTTCTGTTGTGATGTGTTTTTTTCCAATGTGTTTTGTTGTGATATATTTGTGTGCGATGTGTTTTGCTGTGATGTGTCGAGTTGCGATGTTTTTTGTTGTGATGTATTTTGATGTGCTGTGTTGTGCAGTGCTGAGAAGCGTTGTGTTATGCTGTGTTTTGTAGCGCTGTTTAGTGTATTATAGGCAGCTTCATTTCCCCGTCCTTGGGCCAAAGATTAAGCTAGTGAGGGCATCTCGAAAGCGACATGATAGGCATGCCAATGCAGTGGCAAGCTTTGGGCTTGACTCGGCAGTTGTCAAATAGAGCTGGCTGGAAGCTGCCATGCGTAGCCCCCCAAAGAAACAGCTAGTATCTTCCCTAGAGCCATGAACCCAGTCCAGAGGCTAGATCGTATAAAGACATGCCCAGGCAGTGTCTGATGCATGCAGCATCGTTATATTCAACATACATAGACCTTTGACTTGTGCGTCCCATGCATGTGGTGCTATGCCCTTCCCAGCCAAGCTTACTCTTGGGAGTGGCAGTAGTGAGCTCAGGCCTCCCCGAGGCCCGCCTCGTGGGAGTACCAGTAGTCCTCCTCGCCACCTCCAACCCTTGGGCGGGAGTGGTCTTTGTTGGAGTTTTTTTAAGGCGACTGCCTGATTGCTTGGTTCTCG
This sequence comes from Chlamydomonas sp. ICE-L, assembly GCA_013435795.1. Classification (NCBI taxonomy): domain Eukaryota; kingdom Viridiplantae; phylum Chlorophyta; class Chlorophyceae; order Chlamydomonadales; family Chlamydomonadaceae; genus Chlamydomonas; species Chlamydomonas sp. ICE-L. The sequence continues at coordinate 1,022,756 of JACBWV010000227.1, read as the reverse complement.
CCATTTGAAAGGAGGAGAAGACTTAGGAGAAGATTACACTTCGCCAGTGTCGTGGAAGGCTGGACTTTCGACGGAGTCAATTGGGAAAGAGACGCGTGCAAAGCAAGAGAGTCCCGACGGACAATGCTAAGGGGGAGTAATCGGCTCAGGGGGGAAAAGTTATTCGCTGGTCTTGATGCAGTCAAGGGGGAGGTTGGAATCAAATCGCCGTATCGACTCAAATCGACGTGCGTAGGAGTAATGCGCAGCTGGACAGACAGAGGTTATCGTGAAGTCTACCAGTGCAGAGCCTGGAATGGACTGGAGGTTGTTCAAATTGTTGCGATTCTGAATGGCGGGAGGTGAAGTTGGTCAATTGACTACTCTCGAGAACAAATTATTCTTGGCGTAGATGGATGGAAAGCAGCAGCGATGAATGCGCGTTTCGCAGGGCTGTTGAATGGGTTAATTTGGGTTGTCATCGGAAATTCAAATGTCCGAAAAAGTAGCTGATAGCTACATGCCTAACTGGCAGCCATAAAGCCGAGGGAACCCCTTTCACCCTCCCCTGCTTGCACCCAACTAACGGCGAGGGCGGGCGGCCACTCCCTCGGAACTGACGATAGCAAGTCCAACGGCGTCCAACGGACTCAGAGTTCCTTCCGCTGTGGGGGCATTCAAACTCAGTGAGTCAGCGCCCGTGCAGTGATGCCGAAAAAACGAACATAAAATATCAAAATATTTGTGTAGCCGTCGTTTATATCATTATGTCAGGGTTGTTCAAGACGCTCTGTCCTACGTCGCAGGCGCAACGTTGAAGGATCTGTTGCGTCCTGAGATACGGGGAGGTTCCGTTGCGTCGTGAGACGTGGGGAGGGTCCATTGCGTCACAGACGCAGCTTCAGTGGGTTGGATGCGTCGCAGGCTATGGGTCGGTTGCTGGGCGGTTGAGGCGGGTTGAGGGTCGGTTGCGTCTCGAGCTATGCTGGTTCGTTTGCGTCTCAGTACGCAGGCAGTAAAATTATAAATTGTGTTGCGTCTCAGGACGCAGAGCTGGAGGGTCCTTCTAAACAACCCTGGTACCGTGCCAAACTTATCTGGTCGTTCTTAGCAATGCAGATCGATGTGTTCATGCAGCACCATACCCTTCAGGACGGTATAGAAGGTACAATTCAGGGTTGTTTAAAACGTTTCGTTTCACGTGTGAGACACTGATTTGGGAGGGTCCAGTTTGTTATTGCTGCCTTAAACGTCGCCGTCTTTACATGTTTACGTCTTTTTTGCTATTGGATTCATGGACCTTATATTTTCATCTCATTACAACTCCAATCAACGGGGTCTATTGCTGCCTTATATTGGGGCTTCTGAAATGTATATTTGGGATTGTGAAATGTTGATTTCTAAACAGTCGCGTCTCGAAACTCATTGCTTTCTGTTCCCTTGAACAATCCTGGTGGCATTACATTTTGATGGACAGACCACTGTTGAGTGAACAGTGTTGACCCATGACAAGACGGCTCCTCAGCGACCGGGGGACTTTTCAAGCAATAAAATAAATACATAGTACCAGGGCCTAGCATAGTACGCATTAAAATAGGCGTGAGGTTGAGGGGGCCAGCCCGTTTGCTTGCACTGAGTCCACCCCCCCCCCCCCCCCCCAGGGACCCCCCCGCAGGGACAGCAGATAGCTTGGGATGGAAAACCCCCCAGAGTCCTCACAAATGACCTATTGTACATGCATTTATGTTTGCTGTTACAGTCATGGGGTCAAGCAATCTTGCTCAGTGAAGTCTGGTCATCTTGAAGAATATCAGAGCAATCTTATACCGGAATTATCACCTAATATTTGGATGCGTTTTAGTAATCTATTTATCCATGTATGTTATTATAGTGAGGTTCACTTCATCAGTGCCTTTTCTTTTTAAGCTCTTCCTAACGGTTGGGCAAGTCCCTTTAGTCTATTTGGCCTACCCCTGGACTGTAATATACATCCATACAATCCAGGGGTAGATAAATAGGCTGAGGGGACTTCTCCAACCATGATTTCAGGAGGGGCTAACACGAAAACACACTTAATGAACTAAACCCCAAACAATCGTTTCAGTAACGGCGGCCCTGAGGTCGTGCTACAGTGAGAATTTATTGTTGGGATTTGTTTGTGTTTTGGGGGTGCTACATTAGAATCTTAGGGGATAACTAACCTTTGCTGGCCAAGACAGCTGCCAGTTGGACCCCAACGTCTTCATGGTGCACCATGGTGCTACATATTACAAATACACGGTGGTTCCTTTCATTAAAGCAACTACGGGGCTTCCCCCCTCCTAGACCCCAATACAGGTCTTTAAACTGTCTAATCTGCTTAACGGTGACCATTGATACCTCCAGCTTACGCTATGGTGTCCGTAACTTTACGTCCTGTGAGTGGATGTATTACACGGATGAAACAATTTCAATTTCTAATCTGCTTAGTTGGCTCCATCCCTGGTTTTCATGGCTATCGCACGGGTGGACTCGGCACTGGAAGAGTGAGCAGCAGCAGCAGCCCAGAGTTGGCTGAAAACCCATGTAACAATCCAATCGAGTCTCAACCCTCCCAGAGTGTTGGGTGTTTTTCTTTCCAGCTACGAGCAGCAGCCCAGCAGGCCAAGACAGCTGCTAATAGCACCCCAACATCTACACGGAGCACCATGCATGGCACTGCGTAATACACTGATTCCTTTCCATATTAATAGGGAACGGCAATACCGGTGTGATATGATGGCTTTGGCCTAGTGAATGGTTAGGGAGCTGCCTAGTAGCTGCTGGGCGTAGCTGAGAAGGAAAGCTATGGCTAATTCTTTGCCATATAAATAGGGAAGGAACGGCAATACCAATGTGATATCATGGCTTTGGCCCAGTTTCTCGTTTAGGGAGCTGCCTAGCAGCTGCTGCGCGTGGCTGAAAAGGATAGCTTTGCCTGATTCTTTGCCATATACATAGGGAACGGCAGAACCGGTGTGATATCACTGCTTTGGACCAGTGGCTGGCTTAGAGAGCCGCCTAGAAGCTGCTGCGCATGGCTGAAAAGGAAAGCTATGGCTGATTCTTTGCCATATAAATAGGGAACGGCAAAACCGGTGTGATATCATGGCTTTGGCCCAGTGGCTGACTTAGGGAGCTGCCTAGAAGCTGCTGCGCGTAGCTGATAAGGAGAGCTATGGCTTATTCTTTGCCATATAAATAGGGAATGGCAATATCGATGTGATATCATGGCTTTGGCCCAGTGGCTGGCTTAGGGAGCCGCCTAGAAGCTGCTGCGCATAGCTGATAAGGAGAGCTATAGCTGATTCCTTGCCATATTAATAGAGAACGGCAATACCATTGTGATACCATGGCTTTGGCCCGATGGCTGGCTTAGAGAGCTTTCCATATAAGGCTGGCTTAGGGAGCTTTCCATATAAAACAGACCCTGAGTGCCTCTCAAAGTCCCTGTGAAGAACCTACCGTCCAACTGCTCAAGCAGTAAGGCAGGCAAATAGGTAAATATGATTTGCTGGCATGGTCTACCAGCCTTATAAGCTAATTGTGTCTGCCCACAGTCTAGTGGCGTAGTACAAATGGTAGTAAACATGGTTACTACGAAACATGGGCAACATAACCACCCCTTAGTACAGATACATACACAAGCAATAAGGCAGGCAAATATAACAGTTTGATGATAACGCCTGGTGGGGCGTGGGATTAAGAGAGCCCTATCTTACGGCAGTAGAGAACAGGCTGCTACTTTATCTGGACAGGGCTACCATGGCGGTTGACAGCGACCGCGAACACTATGGCGCACCCGTAGGGATTCGAACCCCGCACTCCAGCCTGATTTCAACGAACTCAACCATTGAGCCAATCGTAAAAACGAGACATTAACAGTTTGGAACCCTTGTGAAACGAGTTGGAAGGAGATAAGAAGAAGAAGAAAATAGAACAACTCGTCAAATCGTCAAAAGGAGTAACCCTCGATAAGGCAGGCAAACATAACACGATCATGCAGCTTCTCCTTAGAAGGGCTGATTCCAACTCAGCCCTCCCAGAGTCCAACTCAGCCCTCCCAGAGTCCAACTCAGCCCTCACAGATTCCAACTCAGCACTCAAAGTCCAACTCACCCTTCCCAGAGCCCCTGCTGCGAAGGAGCTATCGTCCAACGGCTCAGGCTGCCAAGGTCACAAAGGAACTATTGTCCCATGGATGCAGCAATCATGCTGAATCTCTCTGGTAAGGCTGAGTCCAAGCATGTATGTGTGTGTGTGTGTGTGTGTGTGCGGTGTGACCCTGGGGCCCTCTCGGAGACCTGACACACCCATGTATGTGTGTGTATGGTGTGTGTGTGTGGTGTTTGTGTGTCTGTGTGCAAATAAGCTACCGTACAATGGATGCAGCAATCATGCTGCATCTCTCTGGGAAGGCCAAGTCCAAGCATGTATGACGCTACATAGGGTTTCGGGTTTAGGATTTAGGTATAGGGTTTCGGGTTTCGGGCTTTAGGGTTTAAAAACCCCAAACCCTGTCACTGATTTCTTCCCATCTAAAACAGACCCTGGGGCCCTCGTGAAGTCCCTGCTGCAAAGAACCTACTGTCCAATGGCTGCAGCAATCATGCTGGACATTCTGCAAAGGTCAAGGCCCATTCTGAAAAGTTGATTCCACACAGAACCTATCGTCCAATAGATGCAGCAATCATGATGCATCTCTCTGGAAAGACTGATTCCAACCATGTACGGCGCTGCATAAAGACACTGATTGCTTTCCATGTAAAACAAACCCTGGGGCCCTCTACGAGACCTGACACATCCATGTATGTGTGTGTGTGTGTGTGTGTGTGTGTGTGTGTGGGGGGGGGGGGGGGGGCAAAGAAGCTATCGTCCAACGGCTCAAGCAATCATGCCACTGTGTTTTTGTTTGTGCGACTTTGCCACTGTTTTTATGTTTGTGCGACTTGTCGCAAATTGAGCGACTCGGTACAACCCTAGTGTGACGCGCTGTCCTCCGACCCCCGCGGAGCATGGAGCCCGGGAGGGTTTCTGCGGCATTTCTGACTAGTTTAGCCGGACCGATGCGTCACCGTGCAACGGAATGGAGACGCGTCGCACTAAAAATAGTACATTATGCAGCATAACTCTAGGAGGGATGAGTCCAAGCCAGCCCTCCCAGAGTCCCTGTGAAGAAGCTAGTGTCTAACGGCTCAAGCAATCATGCTTGAACAGGATTAAGGAAACTTAAGATATAGCTTGTGCCAATGTCCTGTGAGCTCTTCCGGCACAGAAGTTATTAACCAGTGGGTGATGCAGTGATGCACTCATGCTTGAGTAGGCACTAGGTAATGCAGACATGCACCCATGGCTCACTAGGAAGCTTAACAGATAGCGTGTGCCAATGCGATGCGATCTCTGTCGTCACAGAAGTTATCAGGCAATGGGTGATGCAGTCATGCGCTCACGCTTTATTAGGCAATTGGTGATGTAGTCGTGCACTCATGGCTCATTAGGAAGCTTAACATATAGCATGCGCCAACGCGATGTGAGCTCTGCCGGCACAGAAGGTCTCAGGCAATGGGTGATGCAGTCATGCACTCACGGCTCACTAGGAAGCTTAACAGATATAGTGCGCCAATGGGATGTGAGCTCTGCCGGCACATAAGTTCTCAGGCAATGGGTGATGCACTCATGCTTGATTAGGAAGCTTGACAGATAGCGTGTGCCAATGCGATGCGAGCTCTACCAGCACATAAGTTCTCAGGCAATGGGTGCTGCAGTCATGCACTCATGCTTGATTAGGCACTAGGTGATGCAGTCATGCACTCATGGCTCATTAGGAAGCTTAACATATAGCATGCGTCAATGCGATGTGAGCTCTGCCGGCACATAAGTTCTCAGGCAATGGGTGATGCACTCATGCACACATGCTTGATTAGGCAATTAGTGATGCAGTCTGCAAAGGTCAAAGCCTATTCTGGAACGTTCTGTAAAGGTCAAGGCCCATTCTGCACAGGTCATTCCACAAAGGACCTATCATCTGATGGCTGCAGCAAGCATGCTGGATCATTCTGCAAAAGGTCATTCTGCAAAGGCCGTTCAATGGCTGCAGTATTCATGCTCGAGTAGAATTAATCAGGGAGCTTAGCAGACAGCTTATGTTGAGAGCTCTGCCAAGTCATTGTCGTGTTGTGCAAACTCCTTTCCCTCAAGTCCAATTCTGCAAAGGTCGAAGTTTATTCTGTAAGGTCCATTCAGCGAAGGTCATTCAGAAAGCTTCACAGACATCTTATGCTGAGAGCTCTGCCAAGTCATTGCCTTGTTGTCCAGACTCCTTTCCCTCAGCTCGCCATATCCATCTCGCCACACCGCAAGCACTATCTGGGAGCGGGTTCCATAGAGTCCATCCTGCAAAGGCCAAGGTTCATTCTGCAAAGGTCAATGTCATTCTGCCAAGGTCAATGTCATTGTGCAAAGGTCAATCGAATGTCATTGTGCGAAGGTCAATGTCATTGTGCAAAGTTCAATGTCATTCTGCAAAGGACTGCTTAATTCTGCAAAGGACTGCCTAATTCTGCAAAGGACTGCTTAATTCTGCAAAGGACTGCTTCATTCTGCTAAGGACTGCTTCATTCTGCAAAGGACTGCTTCATTCTGCAAAGGACTGCTTCATTCTGCAAAGGACTGCTTAATTCTGCAAAGGACTGCTTAATTCTGCAAAGGACTGCTTCATTCTGCAAAGGACTGCTTCATTCTGCAAAGGACTGCTTCATTCTGCAAAGGACTGCTTCATTCTGCAAGGACTTTGCAAATGACTGCTTCATTCTGCAAAGGACTGCTTCATTCTGCAAAGGACTGCTTCATTCTGCAAAGGACTGCTTCATTCTGCAAAGGACTGCTTCATTCTGCAAAGGACTGCTTCATTCTGCAAAGGACTGCTTCATTCTGCAAAGGACTGCTTCATTCTGCAAAGGACTGCTTCATTCTGCAAAGGACTGCTTCATTCTGCAAAGGACTGCTTCATTCTGCAAAGGACTGCTTCATTCTGCAAAGGTCAACGTCATTCAGCAAAGGTCAAGCGTATTCGGCAAAGTCAGGTAGACATGACAGGTGCAAAGGTGCTAAGGTGTTTGACAAGCGCCAAAGTGTTTGTTGGATACAAGGGTAGGCAGCTAGGCTAAAGCTACTTGCCCAAATTCCACCCATCAAGAGTTCCATAGACAAAACTGCCACACCTCCACTCCACTCCACTACAGACACCACCGATCAAGAGTACCATAGGCAAAACTGCCTCCCCTCCCTTCCACTCGACTCCACTACAAACACCACCGATCAAGAGTTGCATAGGCAAAACTGACACACCCGACATTTTGCGATGGGAATCACAAAATAATAACATCACTGTAGCACGAACTTAGGGACCTAGGATTTTTTCCGCATCAGGGCCCAGCTCTGCCAGCATTAGCGCTAAGCTCCTGCACCCCCCCATCCCACCCCACCCCACCCCCCACACACCCTCCGAACCCTAAGCATATCACACCTGGGCAAGGGAGGCAGCAGCAATTGCTCTTTGCTCAAAGTTGCTGAACAGTGACTTTCCTAGATCAAAATATTGTTTGGGCTTCAGTTCATCACTGCTATTTATTTTTGGCATTTACTGATTCCAAGCTTGGGCAAATCCCTTAAGCCTATGTGGCTACCCCCTCACCTGGACTGTAACATAAATAAATATTACGCCTTGAGCAAGGCGTGAGGTTGAGGGGTCCGCCCTGTTTGCTTGCGCTGGGGCCAACCACCAACAGGCAGGGGGGGAGCCTGTCACCCCCCTGGCGGACTGCAACAAACAACAACACCTGTGTGTCGCCCCAAATCGGCGATGTATCGCACAATACAACTGTATAACGATATTTTTGATAGTACATTCATTTTACTTCACTTCTTTTCACATCCCCTACATAGCTACGTCTCCTGCACAGCCACATAGCGTATACAAATGCTCTTGATTTATCCAGGTTGGGCAAGCCCCTTAAGGTAATAGCAGAATCGTTGGTAGGGGACTGAGCAAGCCCCTTAAGGTAATAGCACAGCCACATAGCGTATACAAATGCTCTTGGGCAAGCCCCTTGGGCTTATTGGGCAAGCCCCTTTAGGTAATAGCACAGCCACATAGCGTATACAAATGCTCTTGATTTATGATGGGTTATGATGGTTGGGCAAGCCCCTTTAGGTAATGATAACGCCTGGTGGGGCGTGGTGCTAAGGGAGCCCGTCTTACGCGGGTGGGGAGCGGTCTCCTACCTCAACTGGACAAGCTACCATCGCGGTTGACGACGACCTGCAACGCCAAGAGCGACCGAAGGGGAGATCGAACCCCCGACTCTTCATCCTCAAGCGATCTGGTCTACCACTAGACCAATGTTTATCACTGAAAGGGGCGAGCCCCTTTAGCCTAATAGGCTACCATAGCGATTATTTTCAGCTACCAGTAGCGATCGCTACCTGGGACCCTGTTTTTGGCCAAACCTTCCGCTACCATGAGACTCGAATCTCAGCCCCGCCCCCCCGAACCCCCTGGGGCGGCCCGAAACCCACAAATCGCTACCAGGAGAACAACCTTGAAAGCAAGGGGGGGGCAACAAAAAAAGTGAAAGACCCCATCCCCCAAAAGTGACCCCCCCCCCCCCCCCCCCCCCCCCCCCCCCCACGCGGCCCCAAACTTAGGAGGACCGTTACTTTTTTTCTACTGGGCCAAATCAAGAAATGAAACCAGATTCTCTATCCTCTCTATGACATCTACAGAGTTGGACGATGGGGTCATTTTGGCTAGAAGTTGCCCCCCCCCCTGCTAGAAAGACACAAAATCTCTGATCGCTACCAGAAAACCCCCTTTCTGAAACGAAAAAAAAACTCTGTAGACTACCCCGGGTCAGTGCCATACACCACTGTTTCTTTTTTGTGCTATGCATGCAGCTTCCAGCCAGATCCATTAGCCAGCCACTGGGTAGAGCCCAACAATTCCGACTGAAAGGGACCTGCCAAGAAGCTGCTACGCATAGCCCCAAAATAGGAAGAGTACCATACACACAAAAACACGGCCCACGTTTCTTACCTTGCTTTCTACAGGCTTTACGAATCGTGTGGATGCAAAGTACGACGTGTGATCATCAAAGCTATCGATAGTGGCCGGATGCTCCTGAACACAGAAAAGGTGAAAAGTATGTAGCATGATAATTAAAGCTGTCAATAGTGTCGGGATGTTCCTGCACAAAGTTAAGATTTAAAGCTTGACGTATTATCATTAAAGCTATCAATAGTGTAGGGATGCTCTGGACACAGTCAAGATTTACAGTATGACGAAGGATCATTATAGCTATCAATAGTGTCGGGATGTTCCTGTATAAATTTAAGATTTGATCACCAAAGCTATCGATAGTGTAGGGATGCTCAAGCACACAGTAAAGATTTAAAGTATGACTTCAGATCATTCAAGGTGTCAATAGTGGCGGGATGTTCCTGCGCAGAGTAACGTAATTATGACGTATGATCATTAACGCTATCCATAGTGGCGGTATGTTCCTGTACAAGGTAAAGATTTGATCACCAAAGCTATCGATAGTGGCAGGATGCTCCTGCACACAGTAAGGAAGTATGACGCAAGATCACTAAAGCTATCCATAGTGGCGGTATGTTCCTGTACAAGGTAAAGATTTGATCACCAAAGCTATCGATAGTGGCAGGATGCTCCTGCACACAGTAAGGAAGTATGACGCAAGATCACTAAAGCTATCGATAGTGGCGGTATGTTCCTGTACAAGGTAAAGATTTGATCACCAAAGCTATCGATAGTGGCAGGATGCTCCTGCACACAGTAAGGAAGTATGACGCAAGATCACTAAAGCTATCGATAGTGGCGGTATGTTCCTGTACAAGGTAAAGATTTGATCACCAAAGCTATCGATAGTGGCAGGATGCTCCTGCACACAGTAAGGAAGTATGACGCAAGATCACTAAAGCTATCGATAGTGGCGGTATGTTCCTGTACAAGGTAAAGATTTGATCACCAAAGCTATCGATAGTGGCAGGATGCTCCTGCACACAGTAAGGAAGTATGACGCAAGATCACTAAAGCTATCGATAGTGGCGGTATGTTCCTGTACAAGGTAAAGATTTGATCACTGAAAATTTGATCATTTGAGCCCTGACAGGTTGGGCGCGAAATGTCAACTACGCACCTGGTTCCCAAGCAACGAATCAAATAGAGACCAAGCACAAATTAAGCACCTGGTCCCCTACCAACGACCCAGTAAAATACCAAGCGCAAATTGGAAACAAGAAGAACAGGTTGAACACAACATGTCAACTAGCGTGCGCACCTTGCTTCCTCAGTCCCCTACCAACGACTCGATAAATCACCAAGAACACATTGGAAACAAGAAGAACAGGTTGAACACATGCCAACTAGCGTGCGCACCTTGCTTCCTCAGTCCACTACCAACCAATTAACAAGAGACCAAGCACACATGGGGGAAAGATTCATTACAGAGTTTGACAAGGGCATGTCTACTAGCATGCGCACCTTGACTCCTTGGTCCCCTAGCAATGACTCGAAAAGGGGCAAAGGACAAGTTGAAAACAGGTTGGACACACCATGTTTACTAGCATACACACCTGGCTTCCTCGGTCCCCTACCAAAGAGTTAACTAGAGACCAAGCACACACTGGGGACAGATTCATTACACGGAGTTTGACTAATACATATCTACTACCGTGTGCACCTGGCTTCCTTGGTCCCCTACCAAATATTTAACAAGAGACCAAGCACACACTGGGGACAGATTCATTACACAGAGTTTGACAAATGCATGTTTACTAGCGTACGCACCTGGCTTCCTGGGTCCCCAAGCCCTGACTCAACAAGAGACCAAGCACAAATTGAAAACAGGTCGAACACAACATATCAACTACCGTGCTTCCTCAGTCCCCTACCAACGAATAAACAAAAGACTAAGCACACATTGAAAACAAGTCGAACACAACATGTCAACTAGCGTGCGCACCTGGCTCCTGGGTCCCCTACCAACGACTCAACAAGAGACCAAGAACACACCCGGGACATTTTCACACTGCAGATTTTCACTGTGCATATTTTGACAAGGGCATATCTACTACACACTTGACTTACTCACTTAGTCCCCTAGACTTAATCAAAACGAGACCAAGCACGAATTGAAGACAAGTAGAACACAACATGTTTACTAGCGTGCCCACCTTGCTTCCTCGGTCCCCTACCAACGACTCAACAAGGGACCAGGCACACATAAAAAACATTAATCAATTAAAAATAATGACTCAATAAGGGACTGAGGACAATTTTGCATACATTTTTCAAACATATTCAATTTTTAGCAACATATTCAAAATGTTGCAAACATATTCAATGTACCCACCTTGCTTCCTTGGTCACCAAGCAACGACTCGAAAAGGGGCTCCCATGGTAGTTGATGGTCTGGGGGCAGAGTGAGGGTGGAGGCAGGGTGTGGGTGGGTGGGGGAGGGTGGGGACATGTGGGTGGGGGCGGGTGGGTGGAGGCTTCGTGCTTATGACGATATTTGAAAAAGGGGCTCCCATGGTATTTGATGGTCTGGGGGCAGGGTGAGGGTGGGTGTGGGTGGGTGTGGGCGGGTGAGGGATGGAGGCAGGGTCGGTGGGGGTGGGGGGGAGGGTGAGGGGTGGGGGGGGGGGGCGGCGTGTGGGTGGGGACAGGGTGAGGGTTTAGGGTTTAGGGTTTAGGGTTTAGGGTTTAGGGGTGTGTGGGTGTGTGTGGGGAGGGGGGGGGGCATGTGTGTGTGGGGTGGGGGTGGGGGCATGTGGGTGGGTGGGGGTGGGGTGGGGGAGGGTGGCGGCATGCAGGTCGGTTGGGGCTTCGTGCTTTTGACGATATTTGAAAAAGGGGCTCCCATATTATTTGATGGTCTGGGGGCAGGGTGAGGGTGGGTGTGGGCAGGGTGTGGGTGTGGGTGGGTGTGGGTGTGGAAGGGTGAGGGATGGAGGCAGGGTCGGTGGTGGCGGGTGAGGGGTGGTTGGGTGGTGGCGTGTGGGTGGGGACAGAATTAGGGTAGAGGCAGGGTGTGGGTGGGTGGGGGAGGGTGGGGGCATGTGGGTGGGGGGTGGGGGGTGGGTGAGGGTGGGTGTGGGCAGGGTGTGGGTGGGTGTGGGAGGGTGAGGGATGGAGGCAGGGTCGGCGGTGGCGGGTGAGGGGTGGTTGGGTGGTGGCGTGTGGGTGGGGACAGAGTGAGGGTAGAGGCAGGGTGTGGGTGGGTGGGGGAGGGTGAGGGCATGTGGGTGGGGGGTGGGGGCAGGGTGTGAGGGGGCGGGTAGGGTGTGGGTGGGTGGATGCAGTGTGTGTGTGATCGGGTGGGGGCTTCATGTTTTGGGTGGCTAGGGTGTGCAATGGGTGGCAGGCCAAAGTGCGTAACTGTGTCTGTATTTGACGACTTGTGAAAACTCGCTCTCGTGGTATATGATGGTCTGAAGACAGCATACACAGATTGTTGTAATACACACATTTTTGTAACACACAGATTTTTGCCATTGACAATATTCACCATACACGGCTACTCCCTCATATGCTACCACCTAAATGTTTGGTTATACATACTCCATTCACAAGAACACCATACACAGACATTCACCCTTGAGGATATTCAGCATACACCCTCACATGCTAACACCTGAATGTTGGGTTATACATACTGCTACCATTAGAACGCCATACACAGATACTACCCATTGACGATATTCACCATACACAGCTGCACCCTTATATACTAACACCTTTTATGTTTGGTTATACATACTCCATTCATAAGAACACCATACACAGACATTCGCTCTCTACACCTCGCATACTAGCACCTGAATGTTTGGTTGTACATAGTCCTATCATTATAACGCATATTTACTTATTAAGCTTAAATATATATATAAAAAAAATATATATATAATATATATATATATATATACTAGTAAATATGTATATATATACTAGTAAATATGTATATATAGAATACTATAAATATAATACATATAATATAATATATAAGCAGAGTATAAATAATAGATATAAATAGATATAGATATATATAATATATAGATATATATAGTATATATATATATATATATATATATATATATAAATAAATAAATAATATATATATATATATATATACTAGTACGGTAGCCCGTGTGGACGGTGGCCACACCTACTCTCACGAAGACCCCCCCCCCCCCAATCATAGTACGGTGCCCGTTTGGCCTTTGGCCACACCTACTTGGGGCTGGTTACATAATGGTTCACACTGGAACCCCCCCCCCATTCACACACCACCACCACCAAACCATTATCCGCCCCCTCCCCACTTCTCTCCCGTTGGCCACACCTGTTTTGGGCTGGGTTACAAAACGGTTTTCTCTGCAGTGCATGCAACTTAAAACATTGACGGACGCATATCCCTTGCGATGGTCTCCCTTGTGCCACCCACAAGCACACAAACACCACCGTACTCCCCCCCCCAGTTATCTCCACCCCCACCCCCACCCAACCATGTACCCCCCGCCCACGAACATACTCCCTTACTCTTCCTGACATATTTCCTGACTCCATACCTTCCCCCACCCAAGCCATCCCACCAGCCCCCACCCTCTCCCCACTCTCATCCCTCCCCTCCCTCCTACAAGCACCCACCAGCACACACATACTCCATATCTGCCCCCCCCCACTTCAGCTGTGGGCTTGGCCATAGCTGAAAAGCAAACGGGACGAAGAGCATGGACAACGTTTGCGCATCATCCGACTCCGCTAAAAGCATCAGACCTGCTTCCCTGCCACCTCAGCTGTGATCGATAGTCGACCCCACTGAAAAAGCTGAACCTGCGCAATCGCAACTGTACATAACTAAAGCTTCTTCTTAGCGAGCATGTATTCAGTTCGGCCGAAGAACAATCCTGTTCACCGCAACTGCTCCCGAAGTCAACTCGATCTGAGACTTGGAAACATCGCTATGTTCATCCATTCAAGTTTGCCGCGTGCTCGCTATAGCACAATGCACAGCGACGACATGTTTATCGATGGAGTGGGAAGAAGTTGCAGTCAAGCTGCTGATTTGAGATGTTTGGTCAAGTTAGGGCGAGAATGCTCAGCGAGATTTTTCATTCGGTCAATTTTGATGCGTACTTGCTAAGGCACAATGCGGAGCGACATGTTTCTCAATGCAGTGGGAAGAATTTGCAGTCAAGTTAGTGACATGGGATGGATGCGATTCGGACATTTCTGACAGGTCAGCTGACTCACCACGTCACCTCCCGTTGTGCTCAGCGACAGGTCTCTTGACGCAAGGGAAAGGTCTTGCAGAGATGCAGGGGGAAAAGCTTGTAGGAAGACGAACTGTAGCGCTACCGAAATCAGGTGGATGAACTCAGGCGGGAAAAGGAGAAATCGGGCGGGATGCGCAACAAGTAGAATACGCAGGAGGCGAAGGCTGCATAAGGCGGAATTCGCAGGAGGCCAATCAGGCAGAAGTTGAAGCAGGAGGGATTAAATGCGGGAATTGGCTGAGCGGTAATTGGCTGGGCGGGAAGTCGGTTAAGTCGGTTACGCGATGACACCACCACGATCACTACGACCACGACCACGACAACGACCACGACCATGATTTCTTTATATATATATATATATATATATATATATATATATATATTCAGATGACTTGACTCAGATACCTTACAGGCCGCTTCACTTTTCCTGAATACATATTAAATTGGGCAAGCCCAATAGTCCCAAGGGACTTAGGAAATCAGCGTTAGCAGGCTTCATCATTGTCATACTTGAGTTTGCACAAGTAAAGGGGCCTGCTTGCTGGGCATAAAGACACAGCCTTAGAGGCCCAGCGCATCTTCAAATGGGGCCCCTTTTAGTAGGGGTGCAGTAATTATTTTTGGTTCTGAGCTTTCCCAAAGTGCTTGTTCTTTGGAGGTGTTCCTTGTTCCCACATGGGGAGCTGGATCCTTCCTCAGACTGCACTTGTACTTGCTACAGTCCCTTAAAATAAATATACTGCACCATCTAAATTAGGATAGCTTGTAAGTCCAGACCTTACAGGTCTGTCTTTGGGCTACTACCAAACGAGTCGCTACTGTCAAATAATAACAGAGTTACTTCCCCTGGGAGGCTCTGGTAGCTTCTGAAGATGATGAAAACTCTTGTGGAGACAGAGGGAAGGTGGTGGGGACGAAAAATTGGTACTAAGCCGAGCGCTTATCAGATGTGCAGCGGAAAAGGTGCTACATTCCGGCTGCGTTCGGATTAAATACCGACAGTGCTCTGTACTGCGGATGATGTGCGGTTCACGGGTTTCCGGTTTCACCTTGGGGTTTAGTATTTGAAATTTGTGGTGCGGCTGTGGTATCCGTGTCGGTCATCAGAATACTGTATTTCTCACACTACGGTGTGGGAAATATGGCATATATATATATATATATATATATATATATATATATATATATATATATATATATATATATATATATATATATATATATTATATTGGGAGCTTAAATATATATTATATTATATGTATAATCCCACACATATTTACCCATGAAGATAGTCAGCCTACACCCTCACATGCCAACAGCTGAATGTTTGGCTGCACAAGCTCCATTCATCAGAACACAATACACAGCTATTCCTATAATATATTCACCCTACACCAGGGTACTACAAAGCGCGCGCGGCAGCGTGATTTTGCGCACGCTTTTTGAGCCCCACTGCACGTTTCGCGCAGTTTTTCGACCCCCTGTGGTACAGCCCGCAGTTTTTGCGCTTTTCGCACTAAAAAGCGCTGACCAATTTGACCTTTGTGCGCTTTAAGCACTGGCCAGTTTGACAAAATGTAGTACCCTACCCTACACCCTCCAATGCTAACATTTGAATGTCTCGTTCTACATAGTCCTGTCATTGGAACGCCATATACACAGATTTTTGCCACTGACGATATTAACCAAACACGGCTACACCCTCTTATGCTAAAATTATACATACTCCTCCCATAAGACCTCCATACGCAGATATTCGCCCCATACACCTTGTACACTAGCACCCGACTGTGGTTATACATGCTCCTTTCATAAGAATGATTTACGCAGATATTAGCCCATGGAGATATTCAGCCCAGAATGCAAAGGTAATGATAACGCCTGGAGGGGCGTGGTGTTAAGGGAGCCCGTCGTACGCGGGTGGGGAGCGGTCTCCTACCTCAACTGGACAAGCTACCATCGCGGTTGACGACGACCTGCAACGCCAAGAGCGACCGAAGGGGGAGTCAAACCCCCGACTCTTCATTCTTTAGCGATCTGGTCTACCACTAGACCATTGTAAATCACTGAAAGAGCCCAGAATGCATACTACAGCAAGAATGACGACAACAACGACGACGAGGACAATGACAGCAAGAACTACAACAACGACAATAAACACAACGACAACAACGAAAACAAAAACAAACAACAATCACCTGAACACTAAAATCAGCAGTTCCAATGATGTCTTCCATGACCTTGATACTTCATATTAATAGTTATAATTGCTTTCTTTTTTAATCAATGTTTAAAAATGTATATGTATAAATATATATTGAATTTTGCTTTCTTTTTTAATCAATATATAAAAATGTATATATATAAATATGTACTTAATTTTGTATTCATTTTTAATTGAAGACAAGTTACCGCTAAAATACGCATTCCCAATGATGTCTTCTATGACCTTGATACCAGACTCCAGCTTAGGTCATTCATCAACAAACACAACAAACACAACCGACAAAAACGAAAACAACAAGAACAACAACAGCGTAGGGAGAGTCTACACCGCGGTGGTTGCCCCCAGTGCAAGCAAACGGCTGCCCCCCTCAACCTCACGCCTCGTAATAATGCATACTATTTATGTATTTATGTCTACACCACTCCCAGTAAAAGCATCATACCGCTAAAATCCGCATTTCCAATGATGTCTTACATGACCTTGATTCCAGTCTCCACCTTGGGTCATACAACAACAACAACAACAACAACAACAACAACAACAACAACAACGGCAACAACACCAACACCAACAACAGCAGCAACAATAACAACAACAACAACAGCAGCAGCAGCAACAACAACAATAACAACAACAACAACAACAACAACAGCAGCAGCAACAACAACAACAACAACAACAACAACAACAACAACAACAACAAAGGCAATAAACGCAACAAATGAAAACAAAACAGCAAGAACAACAACATCATAGGGAGAGTCTACACCACTCCCACTGAAGGCCACTTACTGCTGAAATCAGCATTTCCAATGATATCTGCCATGACCTTGATACCTAATATTTATAATTTAATTGTTTAATTCATTGACCAATTTTTAAATGATTCGTCTATTGAATTTATGTGTTATCCCATTGAAGGCAACGTACCGCTGAAAGCAGCATTTCCAATGATGTCTTCCACTCTTCCATGGCCTTGATACCTAATATTTATAATTTAATTGTTTAATTCATTGACTTCATTTTAATTGATTCGTCTTTTGAATTTATTTGTTATCCCATTGAAGGCAACGTACCGCTGAAATCCGCATTTGCAATGATGTCTTCCATGACCTTGATACCAGCCTCCACCTTCGGCCACTGGTTCAATGTGTCATTACTCACTCCTGGAATTTGGTTTGGTTTGGTTTGGTTTGGCTGGTGGTTGGTTGGTGGTATTGAATGATTTGGTTTTCGTATGGATTGTTTGATTTGGTTTGACTTGGCTTGGCTTGACTTTTTTGAATGGTGTGGTATGGTATGGTATGGTATGGTATGGTATGGTATGGTATGGTATGGTATGGTAAGGTATAGTATGGTATGGTATGGTATGGTATGGTATGGTATGGTATGGTATGGTAAGGTATAGTTTGGTATGGTATGGTATGGTATGGTACGGTATGGTATGGTATGGTATGGTATGGTATGGTATGGTATGGGAGTGAGTGAGTGAGTAAGTAAGGGAGAATGGGATGAAGCAGCACTGTAACCTCTTTGTTCGGACATGGGCCCGACAATGCCGTTATGCCCCATTGTATGTGCAACCTCACCCCCCCACACACACTCACCCCCCCACCCACACATCACCGTGAACTCCCCCACCCTCCAATGCCAAGCACCCCACTGTGTTGTAAGCGGTGGTATGACAAATTGAACATCTGATCATATGGTTGAATCGTT